>OVAF01004244.1:0-10385 GCA_900406245.1 Odontarrhena argentea
CTGGAAGAACTTGGAATGCTAGTTCCAGGAAACTGAGAGAAAAGGTTTCTGGTTTCTAAATCTGGGAAAAACTGATAATGAAATCGTCTGACCTAAATCCTTTATATAGGAGAGACATTTCACCATTTCCAGAAACCCTAAAAGCCCAAGGCCCAAATGTCCACCGACATTTGTGTTGATCGACACAACCATTGTGTCGATCGATGCACTTGGCTTTGTGTCGATCGACACACCCTCTTTCCATCCGAAACTTCCCAGTTGCTTAGGTATGTGACCCTATAGGATCATGTGATACTGGCAATGGGTTCTCTTAACCTATAAGTCATGAGCGGCTTCTAGCAAAGCATCATGATCACCCAGATCACATGACTATAACAATCTCGATCCAACAACCATGTTTGAGTCATACACAGTGTGATTTCAGGACAACATTCCTTCACTACTCACATATAATTCAAGAACAAGATATAACGAAATAAAAAGAGAGACTTTATTAGCAACATATAATTCAAGAAAAGATATAACGAAATAAAAAGAGAGACTTTATTAGCAACGAACCAAGAACGATCTTGGAACGGTGGTGAATGGATGTTAAATACAAAGGCTACAAGAGTGCTTATATAGGGTGAAGGTACGGGCTAGGGTAAAAAGGTGTGTTTTGAAAGCTTCAAGATACTAATCAAATCAGATCAAGCTTCTATACAAAACTGTCATCTCTGTGTCCGAGAAGGTGTCGATCGACACCATGGTGTGGTGTCGGTCGCCACTCTTGAGATATCTTCATGGAAACTTCGTACTGAGTGCCAGGCCCTACCTTGTCTTGGTGTCGGTCGCCACTTCACGGCAGGAATTCTCATTTCTTTTGTTCTTGCTTCGTTTCATGGTGAAAAGCATCGATCTTCTTCCAAAGTCTACAAAAAGCATCTAGTACGCACTTTTACCTAAAAACACTATTAAAATGTAATATCAAGGGGAAAAATCGCCGAAATGATAGCTACGACGACATGGAAAAGAGGTCAAAATCACATCGTATCAACTCCTCCAGACTTAAACTTTTCTGTCCTTGAGTAAGGACAAGAAGAAAAATCCAAGAACGAAGTTTGAATACTTGAGAACTCACCTTGATTCCGGTTGATTGAACAATCACTAAACTTTCAAGAGCCACTAGTGCGCAATCTCGCCGGAATGACTATCTCGAACTTCTCAGCCGGACATTCAGAGCCTAATGAATTCAACCCACACCCCGACTTCATCGCCCGTCTCATCTTCCGCTTCCATCGTGCCTTTCTAGATTCTTACCCTCACAATGCTTGGCAAATTCTTTATAAATTTATTTTTGACTTATCTTCTACTCTCCCCCAAACTTGTCTTTCGAAGACTTTTTGGCGGATAATAACAAGGGAATGATGGTTTGTCTCTTTGAATGTGTTTCAAAGGAGAACCATTATACAAAATCATCTTCTCTCCTTGCTTAGGATCACCCCAAAGAATTTTCTTAGGGTCGATTCACCATAATTTTGACCTCTTTTATACATGGTACGCCAACCTATTTAAGGGGATTTTTTCCCTACCGTTACTAGCATTTTCAAATGAAAGCACTTGTTTGTGTTGGGGGGGGGGGGGGGGGGGGGGGGTNACTTGAAGTTACCAAGGCTTTTCATGAGGAATGGAGCAAGGACCGAAGAGATGAGGATTCCAACCGTGGAGTGACGTCCGACACCACAGTGTAGTGACGAGCGACATTCAAATTACGAAGTTACTATGAAGAAATGTGTTGAGTGGCGACCGACACCATACTTTGGTGTCGCTCGACACTGGCTCGGAGCAGAAATGACAACTTTCCATAAACGAATGATTTGATTCTTGAAGCTTCTAGAGCACACCTTTTTATCCTAGCTCGTGCTTCCATCTTATTTAAGCAGCCTCTTAGGCATTGTAATGAGACAAGCTTTCTTTCACAGATCAAAACTACTTTTTGGTTCGTTTCTAATAAAGTTTTTCTTTCTTTTTTATAATGAGTTCTTCTTGCATTATGTGTGAGTAGTTCTCTTCTTAGGATTGGGGCATCAGTAGGTTAGGATTATCATCATGTAGTAGAAGATGTTGTTGCATTCGTTCTTGCGTTTTTCCGTGATGTGCTTTAACGAATCGTTCGTAATGCTTATTCGTTAGAATATGATCATAGGTAATAGACTTGTTTGTGGTAAGTGTTGCTCTACTTCATTCTCGATAATTCTCTGGTTTGACACCCTTGAATAGAGGTCAAGAGTCTAATTGACGCCTAGACTCATTGATAGGGTTTAATATGATCGTGCATATGAGTTCTTTTAAGGGTAATTTTCTCATTGTTTAAGTGATTGATCTTATTTGAATGTTGTTTAAACTATGAACTTGACAAACTCGTTGTTAGACATTCTAGAATCTAATTGACGCCTAAATTCACCCTTAGGATTGCATGAAACTATTTACTTTATATTTTGTTCGTGATTCATCATTGTGAGCTAATATGAATTGTGTTTATTGCTTGTTTCATCTGGATATAGCCCCTTGATTAGGTATTCAGTGTCTCAAAGGGATCTCATGGCGTTTGCCTAGTCATTGGGACATACACGTGTGTTCTAGCCCAAGAATTATAAAACTCTGAGCATAGTAGTAACAGACACCACATTGTGGTGTCGTCCGACACATAGTTTAAGAGTGACGACTAGACTTGTTTGATTCCTTTCCGAACATGTCTTGGTCTTAACGTTTTTATCATATCGTTTACATCGTTTATCATCACCGTTGCTATTGTTTACTTATAGTCATCCTCATCATCATCTCTTTGTCACTTGATCTTTAGCTACTTGGTTACTTATCACCTTGTCATTCATCATCCTTCACCATCCGTTGCATCATTCATATTATCGTATTCATATTTACTTTATCATATTGCATTGAGGGGAATGTGTCCTGGAAATCACACTGTATGACTCAAACATGGTTGTCCTGGAAGTCGAGATAAGACAGTCATGTGAACTGGGTAGTCATGATGCTTTGCTAGAAGCCGCTCATGATTTATGAGTTGTGAGAACTCATTGCCAGTATCACATGATCCTATAGGGTCACACACCTAAGCGAACTGGATAATGAACATGGGAATGTGTAATGGTTACACAAGGTGAACGCTCAGTGTCGATCGACACAAAGTGTTGTGACGATCGACACAGTCCAAGAGTTGTATCGATCGACACAAGGTGTTGTGTCGATCGACACAAGGTGTTGTGTCGATCGACACAAGCTAAGGATCACGGGTGTGGATGTCAAAATCCGTAGTCAAGAATTTGTAAGGTTTCTTAAGGGATTCGTCAACTTTCGCGGGAAAAACTCAAGAACAAAGAGGTTGAAAGTCAGAGCTTTATTCGTCAGCAAAGTTGTCGGGAGTTGTGAGTAAAAGATTTCTGTCCCCCAATTCTGATGAATTGAGGGGCTATTTATACAAGAGTACAAGGGTCTTAGGTCGGCCAAGAATAAAGGAAAATCTAATGAAAGAAGGAAAGATTGCTATGTAGCGTATATCCTCTCGAAGGTTCCAGAATCTTCTCTTGAAGCTAAGTCGGCAAGATGGGCGTCGTGGATGTTTCCGTTGAGATGGGCTTGATCCACGGGCCGTAGTGAAGGCATCAATATCCCACTTGACTTCTTATTCCAGGAGAAAATGTATAAGTGTTTGAACCGGTGACTTCAGATAAGTTGATAGACTCGTCGTCTTGTCAAGAGCTCGTGCCCCCGTCACTTTGCTAAGAGCCTGAGCCCTCGTAGTCTTGGAGAATAGCTTCAGATGATAAGAGAAGAAAAGACTCGTCGGCCTCAAGACTTCCTGAAGTGGTGCCGGCGGCACCAAGGTATGCTGAAGTGATGCCGGTGGCATCAGGACTTGCTGAGGTGATGCCGCCGGCTCCAAGGTTTGCTGAAGTGATGCCGGCGGCATCAAGGTTTGCTGGAGTGATGCCGACGGCATCAAGGTTTCGAGGATCCCCCGGCATCGAAGCTTGGGATTCCTGCAAGCTCGAGGCACCACTGAAACACCGGATAGCTTCCAGCTTTCCAGACTCAGCCAATTTTCAGGGTGATCATGTCATTGCTCCTATACGATGACACACGCCTCCAGGACACCTACAATTGCTAGTTATCAGTCTTGTGAAGGGTAAGAGGCTTCAGTTTTGTACTTAGTCATTTTCCGTAAGCTGAGTCATCGTTGACTTTTGTCCGTTGACCGTTGACCGTTGACTTTCAACGGTGGGGGATTTTATACCCCAACAATTAGCCCCCCAGCTCGTAGTGTTAGTAGTCTAAGGCTGCGAGCGATGATAGCGTTGAGATGACGAAGCTTGCTGTTCAACTGCCAAGGTTTTCCGTGCCAGAAAATCTCCGTGCCAAAATTTCCTGCGCCGAAAAAGTTTTCGTTCCGCGGTTATATAATTCATACAGGCTTCCTGTCCAATTCCCAGATTTAGAGAATTTTCCAGTTTTTCCCTGTAAATGGGCCTGAACCGAGTGGGCCTTGGCCCAAAAATCCATAGATTTTTAGGGCTTCACTACTTTACTATAAATAGCTTACTCCCACAAGAGTGCCTCATTTTCACTTCTCCAACAATTTCAAGGTAGCTTCTCTCTCTAGAAATGCTCTCCCTTCTCTCTAGATTTTAGTGATTGTTCTTGGTGATTCTTGATAGATTTTGTTGGAATTAGGTGGTTAGATCCTTGTAGACCTTGAAATTTTGTTGAACTTGTGTTTGTGGAATTGAGACTTGAAAGAGGGAGAACTTCCCTTGTTAAGGCCGGCGGCTTGAAGGCTTCTTTGGTGACGCCGGCGGCGTGAAGAGACTTGGTGCCGGCGGCGTGAGGAAAGAGGTAGCACCGGCGGCTTTAGTGAAGGACAGCGCCAGCGGCTTGAGTGAAAGCGGTGCCGGCGGCTCGAAGAGGGGTGGTGCCGGCGGCTTGAGTGAAAACGGCATCAGCGGTGCGAGCGAGAAACAACACCGGCGGCACGAGCGGGTGGTAATACCGGCGGCACGAGCGAAGATCCCGGTAGCGCCGACGACTCCCAGAGGTACAGGTGGCGTGAGGAGCTCCTGCTTGACGCCGGCGGCTTGAAGTGGTGCCGGCTGCACCAAGACTTTGTTACCGCGGTTTTGACGAGACGACCACCACTTTCACCATTGTTGCGTCAAGGAGTGAGGAAGGGGCTGGCCGTGCTTGTTTCGATTTTCAAGACGATGACGCCTTCAGGAGAATCATTGAGTCCTGCATACGAGAGTCGTAGCCCTCGTCACGACAACACCACTCTGGAGAGCGGGGAAGACTACGAGATCGTGGCATCAACGGAGCATTCCGACGTTGGCGGGAGCTACGAAGCTGATGTCTCGGATGACGACGTCGTTGAGCATTCTGCCGAGGTTGATGGTGGAGCTACCGCGAGCACGAGACGGGACTCCCAATCTCCACCGTCTCGTGACGATGCTGTTACCGAGGAGACGCCCGTTGACGTCAAGACGGAGCCCCCGGAACTACTATCGGACATTGAGGGCTTCAACAATGAAATTGATCAAGAGCTGTTTGCTAGGGGCGTTGGTCCAAACTGGAGGAAAACGCAGTTGAAGCTTCCACGGAGGGACAGGCCGAAGGACTACGCGGTTGGAGAGACACGGTGCACCAAGAAGGCGCTTCGCGAGCTGAAAAGGACGTTTAATGTTCTAGGAGAACTCAAGTTCGTTCTTCCGTCGAAGTCAGACCGCGCGGACTCACCTCCTGTGCCTGCTGTGGTTTCCGATTCCAGCAGTTTTGATGAGGGTTCTCCGTGACGTCAACGTATCTATTTCACAAGTTATCCCGCGAGGAATGCGTCACCTGGTAGGAATTCTCGTTCGCAGCTATGAATGCGGACTAGAAATGACCGAAGATCACTTCCATCATTGCCTGAAATGGCAAAGCGCTTCAGGTGGCAAGAATCATCACTACTGCACTACTCGGGGCAGCAAGCGAATCATTCATGACTTCCCAAACAGAGATGTGAACTGGGACAGTTACTTCTTCTATGTGCCCGTGAATGAATTTTCGTTTGAAAGCGACTGTCTTGACATCGTGAAGTCCGAGTGGGACAACCGGGGTAGACTTAAGTTTTTATTGCCTTCTCCGGTAATTTTTCCTAATACTAACCATCGTTTTTGTGTTGTATTTTTTGCAGTGCCGACGGTCTTGCTACGTGGTCTCGAGGGCATTGAGGAGTTTGTTGACAGAGTCGCTGAGAGCAAGACAAAGTGGACTAAGTGGTTCACTTTGCACCGCGTGGAGAAGGCAAGGGCGTACTTTGAGGGCTTCGGTGAAGAGACGTTTTCTCCTTTCGCACGCTCCGGAGAGTCCACCGAAGAGACTCGAGAGAAGATGGTGAAGAAGAGGATAGCGTTCAGACCACCGCCTGCTGGGGCGAGAGGGTCGGCGAAGACCCGTTCTGCTGTTGCGCCTATGCCACCGGCAAGGGCGACGACGAGATCGCCTGTGGAGCACAAAAACCAGACGACGGCTCCTTCGGCGGGGGGAGCGACGCCCGGCACCGTTCAGGAGCGGTCTGAGTGTACTGGCACCGTGATTGGGCTCGAGGCTCATCTCCCCGCGGCATCTCCTCCAGCTCCTCCGTCAGACGGACGAGGGAAGAAGAGACAGGCGAGCGCTGCTACTGTGGACAGCGAGAGAGAGGAGTCTCAGTCGTCTAGAAGGCGCAAGGGGTCGTCTCGTCGTTCATCTCTCAGCCCTTCATCCCGCACTCACATGGGTGGCGAGAAGAAGGCGGTGGAGATTGCTTGTGGACTCGTCCGGCCCGGGTGTGCTCTTCCTTCCCCGGGCGTCTTAGCGGGCAACCGTGAGTACGGCGACTTGGCTCTTCACGGTGTCGAGGTAAGACTTCGAATGACTCTCGTATTTTGTTTCTAAGTTTCTCATCTAACACTTAAATGTTTTTATGCAGTTCTTTGCCTCGGCGAACGCTCTCGTCACTCGATACGAGACGCTTTGACGAAGGCGAATGAGGAGGCGGAGGCGAAGTATGCTGCGGTTGCGAAGAAGGCCAATGCGGAGGCGAGGCAGTTTCGCGATGAGATTAAGAGGCTCCAAGAGGACGTCGCCGCTGCCAAGGACGAAACCAAGCGCCGGAACTCGAAGTTGGAGGCCGGGAGGGAGAAAGCTAAGAAGCGGAAGGACGCTGCAGGCCAGAAGTTACAGGAGGCCTACGACAAGGGATACATCGCGGCTCGGTCAAAGTACTGGGAGAAGCCCAAGGGGGCGATGTCGGAGGCCGGTTGGCTCGCGGAGTGGATTGAAGATGATGGCATGGGCCATTTCTACCAGCTCGCACAAGCCAAGGGAAACCTTGATTTCCTTGCCGAGATCGAGGCTGGTCGTCACAAAGACCTTGCGGTGGAGAGAGCCCGAGTTGAGAGCTTTGTCGAGGCGAATGCCTCCGTAGAGGAGGAGATCGAGGCTACCTTCCTGACCATCTACGATCGCCTAGGGCACAAGCGTGCTCCACAGTCCCCGCCAGTTGAGGAAACTGGTTGTCTTGACGTGGAGGCACAGAGGCTCGGTGTGACTCAACCTAGTGGTTCAAACGAGGCTTCGCCACTCGTCGAGGCGCTCTTGCAGGTATGTCATAGTTTTGATTGTAGGTTTATTTGTACAATGCATTTGCTTATACAGTTTGCTTCAGTTTCAGGCGAGGCGCGCTGAGAGCCTTGCGGGCATTCCCCGGGTGGTCGTCCTAGCTGCGACGGTGGATGATGAGAATTCTGTCGGACGCATCGAGGCATTGGATGACCTCAGTGACGACGATGGCGTCGTTGCTAGCGGCGGTGGAGCCGAGGCTACAGTAGCCGTTATTTAGCCTAGCACGGAGCTGTTGGCGACGGATGCTGGTGCTGAGACTGTCGGACCCGAGCCAGTGACTCCGGGTGCCGAGATCGAGGGAGCGACACAGTGTGCGGAGGTCGAGGTGCGACGCAGGGCACAGAGGTCGAGGATGAGACTGGCGCAGAGGCCGAGATCGTGCAGGATGATGCAGTTGAGACAGAGGAGGGCGAGCTCGTCCAACCTTGAGCTGGAGTCGCCGCGGATTTTAGATGTCGTTTTTTGGTTTATGACTTAGTAGCTTTGACTACCGCCGTATGTGGTAATACTCTAGCTTTTTCAGTGCCTGGACGGCTTTATCCACTTTTGGGATGTTTATGTTTGACGTATGGTAGACATGACTTTTGCGTTTAATCCGAGACTCGGATGTTTTAGCATGAATAACTTAGCGTTTAATCTGGGATTCGGATGTTTAGCTTTGATGAATCAGCATTTCAGAGGTTGGCCATTGCGGCGTTTCTCGTTCTAGATGTTAAGCCTGAGAAGGCAGTAATAGACACTTTTAGCGGGTTTACAAGTCCGTTTTCCACTAACGTCTTGCTCCCATTAAGAGTGTATGCGCGCATGTTCCCAAGAGGGTATCCCGAAGGGATGTAAGAGCCCGAACTAAGTGGCTAGCTTAGTCGAGAGATTGTAATGTCAAGAGACAAGTAATGAGCGTCAAGAGACGATAGATTGTTAGCGTCAAGAGACGATAGATTGTGAGTGTCAAAAGACAAATAAAGTTTGACTGTCAAGAGACAAAATATGGTAGCGTCAAGGGACGTTAAGTTTTGAATGTCAAGAGACAAGTAAAATTGCAAAAAATTGCAAGTGACAACGTCAAGAGACGAGTACGTTTTGGGAGTATACGAGTATACGTACCCACTCCCCCCCCCCTTCAACGAGGGGGGCCAGCTGAACCTTCCCGAGGGAAAGCTGCCTACGTACCTCTTGCGAGGATCAAGCCGACTCGTAGTTCTGAGGATCCGGAGATCTGCTTAGTGATAGTAGCGTTTCAAGTGCTGAGCGTTCCATGATCTTGGTATCGGATCGCCGGCCATGTTAGCTAGTTCGTAGACGCCGGGGCGCACGACTTTGGTGATGCGGTATGGACCTTCCCAATTTGCGCCGAGCTTACCAGCGTTAGGCTCGGCGGTGTTTTGGAAAACCTTGCGAAGGACGAGGTCGTTTTCGTAGAAGCGCCGTTCGCGGATGTTCTTGTTGTAGTACCTTGCGGCGGCGGATTGATAGTTCTGCAGGCGGATGAGCGCTTGGTCGCGTTGTTCATTGATTAAGTCGAGTTCATCGAGCATCAGAAGGTGATTAAGTCCATTCTGACCCTGGCATAAGTGCCTACGGACGCCTGGAAAGTGAACCTCAGGAGGGATTACACATTCCATTCCGTAGACAAGGGAGAACGGAGTCTCGCCAGATGCGCGCCTGGGCGTTGTGCGATGAGACCAGAGTACGCCGTCGAGCTCTTCGGCCCAGCGGCCTTTCTTGGCATCCAGTCGTTTCTTGAGACCATCCAGAATGGTTTTGTTTGTAGCTTCGGCCTGTCCGTTGCCCTGAGGGTACCGAGGTGTGGATTTGGTTAAGCGGATCTTCCACTTATCGCAAAATCCTTAGAACCTGGCGGAGATGAATTGCGAGCCGTTGTCGGTGACGATTTCGTAAGGGACGCCGTGACGGCAGATGATGTTCTTCCAGACAAAGTTTTCGACCTGGACGTCTTTGATACTTGCGTAAGATTCGGCTTCCACCCACTTGGAGAAGTAATCCGTGAGGACTAGGAGGAAACGCTTTTGCTTTGACCGATGAAGGGGTCCGACGATGTCCATCGCCCATCGCATGAAAGGGTATGGAGACGAGACGGATGACAACAGTTCTGTTGGCTGATTGATGTTAGGAGCGTGGCGCTGGCATTTTTCGCATCGCCGCGAAAATTTCTCGCAGTCGCTGACCATGGTAGGCCAGTAGTAGCCGTGACGCTTGATGCGGATTGCTAAGGAGCGCCCCCCTGAATGGTTGCCGCAAGAGCCGGAGTGGAATTCTTCCATCACCTTTCGTGCATGGACGCCTTCGAGTCCAATTAGGAGGGGTCCTGACATTCGCCATTTGTAGACGTTGCCGTCGAGGGTGATATAGCGGGCTGTTGTTTGTTTGAGCTTGCGTGCTTCCCACTTGTCTAGTGGCAGCTCGCCATCGTCGATATAGGCGCTGATCTGGTCCATCCACTTGGTGTCGCACCCATATGTTTCGTCTCCGGTGAGGAGCATGTCCTCGGGAGGTCCTAGTGGTTGCAAGGACACCGGTTCTGGTATGCGAATGAGAGCTATGTCCGTAGAGAGATTGATGCTTGGCTCCTGGATGAATTCAACGGGGATTATTCGACGGAGGTCTGGATCTGACTGTAGGAAAACCTAGATCCACCTAGGGCTAACAGTTTTCCTAATCCCAAGAAC
>OVAF01004245.1:0-10381 GCA_900406245.1 Odontarrhena argentea
GTTTCATCATCATCTCAGCTTCTGTTTTCTGCTCAACTGAATTGGAGATATAGAAAACGAGAAAACAAGTGTTGATTTGACTCTACTCCAAGAGGGAGCAACTTATTCTTCTGCTGTGTGTTTTTTTTTTTTTTTTGGTATAAGTAAAAATATGAGGATGATTTTATAACTTCCTTGGCATATGTTTTTGTGGTGTTTTGCCAATTCACACGACTCTTGATGTTGGAAGCAGCTGCTAGATGCTTCGTGACACGAGATAAGAGAGATCATCATACTCGCTCATTTACTTGTTGCAGACTTTTGGGTGCGCTTAATGTCATTTCATTAACTTAAAACAGAACAATTACAGTGTTAATATGACTATACGCGGAAAGATAAAGGTGTATATCATTTGCTTTATTCACCCTCGTATTTAGTCTTTCTTTTAATATCTTTATGCTAAAATAAACTATTAGAATATCTTTGATTATGATCCATCAATTCCATCACACATCATCCAAACATCTTCCACACCAGAAAATAGCATATGTCGTAATTGCGATCAATGCCCATGATTATGATTTCTTGTGATGATACTAATCCAAACGGTCTTATTCCTTTGAGCTGTGTGCATTTATTGTTGTTATTTATGCATGCATGTATTCTCACACGCGATACATCGTCTTTACCATGGTGAAAATACCATGAAATATTCTACTGAAATTTTGTCATTTAAACGGATTAATATTCTACGGAATTTTCAAACCAATTTGGATTTTTTTTTTTTTTTTTTTAAGAAGATAGGTTCACTTGACAACGTCTCAAAAACAATACACAAAAATATATTATTCCATTTTTCTTGAAATGTTAACATCAGCAAGTGGAGAGTGCAAGTGAAGACGCATGTGAATGTGATTGATAGCGCGTGGACCTGTTAACCCACTCTTACTTGGAGCAGTCGAAGGCTGAGATTATTTGCACTTACGGTTCGGTGCAATCCTAGCCGTGGATATTACATTGACGCCTTCACGGATATGATCAACAATGATGAAACGTTCATTGCTAGAATTTAGCTTAAAAATAATACCACTTCATTTATCATATATGTTTCTTTCTATATATTAATTAAAGAAGTCTTTGGTACAAAAGAAAAATATATTAAAGAAGTCATACCTAACCGAAGTATCTAATTGACACCAAGTCTTCATCCCTTATTTTACACGCATAAAAGTTTTATATATGAAAGTGGGCAACGGAGTAAGTGATTTAGATGAAAGTAGAGTTGACAAAGGAACAGAGAGAGTGTCAAACAAGAAAGGGTACAAGTCGAGTATCAGTACGGTGTGGAAGACCGGTTCGAGCTCCCAAAGCTCGGCAGCTACATGCAGCCTGTGATGCAACAAATATCGGTTCACACTGTTATTTTAGAAAGAGCCATTTTTGGACTGATAGTGATGGTTAATGACAATAGAAAACATTGCAGATAATGGCTACTTGTATGACTCTCACGCCAATGCAACCACGGAATTCACATGGTAGCTACACCGCTACAGACCTCGAGACTAGTCAAGATTTTGGTTTAATATTTGATTACACAGAGATAATTTCTAGATACTAGACATGGAAAAGGATGTGTATGGTTGAAGATTCTTATGCATTGGTGAAAACAAAACGGAGAGGTTCAATGGAATATGTTTCTAGTTTAAGGGAGTTACCACTTGAGCAGCGAATGGTAACATTTTCTCTGGGGGCATGCCAGCACATATGGCTACAAATCGAGGAAATACATAGGAATAGGTCAGTAAGTTTTTAAGAATATGGGGTTTGATTTCTTAGGGAGTTTATGAGAATCGTTTACCATATAGAACTGCTCCTATGAATGCATCGCCTGCACCAGTGGTGTCGACCAGCTCTTCTGGAGGAATTTTCTCTGCTGTTCCGAGAAACAATCTACCGCTTACTGTTCCTATCCCGTTGGCCTTTAGTTTTGTTGTCCCCTGCAAGAAAATTGTGTGTGAACTGTTTTGATTGTCTTCATATGGATAAGAAGTTCTTTAAGAGCTAGAACATGTTACCGATGAAACACAAGTCGGAAATGTTGTGGTGGAGTCTTTTCTATGGTTTAATGTCTCCGACAAGCTCTCGATGTCTGTCTCTTGAGATTCTACTTCTGGTGAAGTGGACAGCCAAAGGATGTTCAGAACGAGGCGAAAGGATGATGTAAAATTTGATTGTAATTTGTAATGACATGAAGTCTCATTTTTTTTTAAATTATCTTTTTACCTTCTGAAGCTCTTTGAAGCATTAAGCATCCTTCCTCACCTAAGGTTACGATCACAAATTTTAGTTTTGGCAATCTCAACAACATGGAAAGGAGTGCACCAGGAAGTGAAGACACCTCTGTCCATGCCTACGAGAGAAAGAGATAGAGATTGTTTGGCCTCGAATGCTGAGAAGTGAGAAAAGATGCCGGCAAAACAAAGAGCAGAAATGGAGACTAATTTACCTGAGGGAGTTTTGCTGAGCAGACAACGTAATCTGCGAGTTGCAAGAGATCATCTAACCCATCTCTTTTCTTCTCTGCATCAACTAGAATAGGTATCTTCTTGCGACCTGCCTGCTCTGGATAAACGCAACAAGCACAAAAGAAAATGAACATGTAGGTATTGCTATACATTATGTTTCTGTAGCAAAAAAAAAAAAAAAAAAAAAAAAAAAAAAAAAGGNAAAAAAGAGGAAATAATGTGAAATCCAAAAACATGGTGTACTTATCAAAGACTAATCTTATATAACCAATCTACTGCTTGCGTTGCATGACTGCCCATAATAGTTTATATAAACACTTGTTTTGTTGTAATCGGGAGAAAACAAGAAACAGGGAAAGGCATGTCACCTGTCTGAAATGCCTAAAACCATATAAAGATTAAAGAGATGTATGGTTACCTCTTTTGCAATCACCAAGGCGGTTTCGTGTAATCTCACATCGAAGTATACAATGCTTGCTTTGTCTAGAGCTGATAACATGCTAGACTGAGAAAGGTCAGTAGGTACCATTGGTGGATCTCCAGGCGTATGGATACAAGTACGCGTTTTCCTGATAGAATTGACACAGAAATAAAAACATGTAACTATGTAAGATATGAAGCATGTCCTCAAAATTCCCAAACAACATCAAGGCGAAAGGCTCACGTTTGTTTATCAACTATGATATAGGTAAATGGTGAATTGCCCTCTTCCGAGACCTGGTATGATAATGACAGTAAAAAGATAACATCTATTAGTGAAAAGATAACCAAAATCAAGCCAAAATCGCAAATACTAGAGAGAATCTCAGTATAGAAAATCCAATGATTCAACATTACCACAAGAAAGGAAGTATCAACACCATCAGATTGTAGCTCTTCCAAGATGCCTTTTCCTTGAGAGTCGTTCGCTACCTAAAGATTTTATTGAACTGTTGATGCTAAATTTAGAAATGGGAAATCATCTGTAATCTCAGAAACAAAAGCTACCTTACTAATCAGCCTGGGTTTCAATCCTAGACGAGCAACGCATGTCAACGCATTTCCAGCATTTCCCCCTCCTCGCACCTAAATTAACAGCAAACACATTATCAACTCTAAACCTAGATCACCACCACAAGTGCGTGAAGAGTACCTTGAGATTAGTGCTTCGGATCTTATCATCGGGTCGAGGGTAGGAGTCCACCGTCGCTAAGAAATCAACAGCGATTCCACCACAACCAAGCTGCCAAAAATCACACGAAGACGGTAATTTCCTAATAAGCTCGATTAACAAGGTTAAGTCAGGGACGAAAGCTGAAAAAACTCACGACGATGCAATTATCCGGCGGAGGAGGAATAGAATCGATGGAGGAGGAAGAAGACATTCTAGTCCTGAAACTGAAACAAGAGAAAAGAATCAATGAGAAACACAGTAGGAGCAGGAGAATGCAATATAGTATCGGAAACTGAGAAGGCGACCTCGTAAATTGACGGGAGGACGGAAGAGAGAGGGCAGAGGAGGAGGAGGAGAAGAGAGGGAGATGAGTGAAGTAGAGCATTTCTTCGTTTCTCTCTATAGTCCGAGAGAGAGATTGTGTGAGGTGGTGGCATTGGGTTGTGTGTCATTTTTAATCATCCTACTGGGCACACTTAATACACTAATAAGCTTGAGACTTATTTTGTTTTTCTGGATAAATAAATATATGATAGGTTAAGTGTAAGAATGATCTGGCAAAAAAAAATATATTTTGTATTTTTAAATTATTATTGATAATTTTAAAGATAAAACATTATAAATTCGGAGTTTAAAAGTTAATAACTGATTTGTTGTGGACTATGAATTTGTTTTTACTTTTGTAATGATTTTTTTGGTATATCTATTTCTCGACTTATATGTTTGTTGATAAAATTATATTGGAATCATTCGGGAATGATAACAAGTCGGGTATTCGGCATTTCAATGGTTTTTTGTTGGGTACTCGTTTTTTAGGATATTCATTTTTTGCGTGTCGAGTACGGGTACTATAATCTTATTCTCCATAAGTGTCGAATCAGATATCGAACGTCTAAAAATCAAGAGTACTCGACCCGTGCCCACCTCTACTCTTGTAACACTATGGACAATGTCTCGTGCTTGTGGCCTTTAATATTAAAACTATTTTCAGTCAACTATTCTAGAATGTTATTTTAATATAGTGGTGTAGGCCTTATGTTTTGTTCTTGCACGTCTCAATTTACTTTTTCGATTTGTAACTAAATTAAATGAAACTTTTAATTTAGAAAAAAAATCAGAGAAGTATTAAATTTAGGAACAAGAATAGACAAAAAGAAACCCTAAACACATATTCTTCTTTCATCTTCTTCTTCGTACCTTTGATTCATAAACTACTAGAATTCTCTTTTAGACATTTGCCTTCAACCCACACCATATTATACAATATTTTTTTCCCTTGTTGCTCCTCTTCATCACTTTTTTAGTTTGTTTGGTTCAACGAAAGTTTATTAGTTATTTGATCAATTTAACTAGCTTTGTGTCTTTGCGACTGTGTTTTTCAATTTGATTTTTCTCCTTGATAAATTCATACGACAAACATAAATCATGTGTGATGTACTGATATATGTAGATCAATTTATTCTGCACTTTTTAATATGGAAAAGTGTGTGATATTGAGTTCTTGTTCATATATGGTAAATAGGTGGTAGATATGAAGAAAACTTATGAGAATGAGCACTTTGTATATATTGATCTACTTAGTTTAGGGGATTGAGTGTACTCAGTTTTGATTCATCAAATTTTGTATCTTATTCTAACATAGTGATTCTTTGTTCTACATTAATTTTAAATTGCAGTATGATGTGTCCGAAACGAATATAAAGAAGAGATGGGAGATACTAAAACAAAATTTTGATAAGAAAAAACAAGAAAAGGAGACAAAATATCTAACATATTTGTTGTTGAAGTTTCTTGAAAAGCTTGAATCTTCTAAAGTTAAAGAAATTATAAATGAAGATATTAACATGGATGATAAAGAAGCTGAAATTTATGAAATGACCAAGATGGAAACATCGATGGGCATGGAGATGAGCATAAGTGTGGAGAGAATGAGAAGACATGTGAGAATGGGAATGAGAGCAAAAATAGGAATGAGACTGAAGCTGATGATGTAAGTGAGAATGGGAATGAGAATGTGGACGAGAATGAGAAGGCAAATGAGAATGAGAATATCAATCTCTGGCGATATAAGTGATTTTGAAAATTGGAGGAAAATTGAAACTAGAATGAGAGATTTTCTAGTTGAAAAGGATTATGTGACAAGGCTTCCGGTTGACCACCATTTTCCAAGAGATTACATTGGCAGATGTTTTTCTCGTTCTTCTTATACAAGAAGAAATAAGAATGGAGAAATGCAAGATAGATAATGGCTAGTTTATTCAAAAGTAAAAGATAAGATCTTTTCTTTTGTTGTAAAGTATTCACGGTAAACAAAAATCCGACTCAGATGGCGAAATGTAGATATAATGATTGGAGAAACATTTCACATATGCTTTAAGAACATGAGAAAAGTCTTGAGCGTATTATATGCAAGACTAACTGGATAGAGCTGGAATTGAGGCTACAAAAGAATCAAACTATTGACAAGCATCTTCAAGAAGAAAAAACATTGGAGAGCTGTGTTATTAAGGATAATTTCATTGTTAAAGGGTCTAGCTAAGATGAATATACCATTTCTTGATTATAAGAATGAAAAGGTTATGAGGATGGCAATGAAAACATTTTGGGCATGATTAAGGTATTTGCATAGTTTGATCTAGTGAAGAACATATTATAAGAATTGAAAAAAGTGAAAGTCAGCATCGTTATTTGAGTCACTAAATTTAGAATGAGTTGATAGAAATGCTTGGGGGTGAAATTAGGCAACCGAACGATCTTGAAGAAGGTACAATATGCATACAAATTATTTTTCAGTTATTCTTGATTGTACTCCTGTTATTAGTCAAAGGGAACAAAAGCCCCTAGTCATCTGGTATGTGGAGATATATGAGACCTCACCAAGGATTGAAGAATTCTCATTGAAATTATTGGAAGTCAAAAATAATAACTTGAGAAGACCTTTCTAACAACCTTCAAGATGCATTGCTTGATCTAGGTTTGAGTATTGATGAAATTAGAGGACAAGGTTATGATAATGGGTCCAACATGAAAGGAAAACATAAAGGAGTACAAAAGAGATTGCTTGAAATTAATATGGGGGGAGACTATACACCATGTGGTTCTCATATATTAAGGCTTGCACTTTCAGATATCGCTTCCTGGTAGATATTACTATAATTTTTTACCCTAAAACCAACATTTTAAACCTTAAAAATAGGTTTCACCCCTTAAAAACTAAACCTTAAAACCCCTAAGTCAATTAAACCCTAAACCCAAACCTTAAAACATAAATCCAAAAACAAATTAACAAAATTAAAAAAGTCAAAATATATAAGATATAAAAAATGTAAAAGTGAAAGAGGAGGAGATAAAAAGCGTATCGGAGAAAATTTCTATTTTTTTTCTTTCTTTGGTCACACTATTTATATATAGTATTTGTCTACCTTTCGTGGTATGAGAAATAAATTACTAAAATATAGTTCATTTTTTATTTAAATACTTTTTTTATAAGGTTCATCCTTTTGACATGAATGAATGATTATTTTCTTGTCTGTTGAATTCTATTGATTTTTTATTGGTAAAAATCAAGAAAATGAGCTTATGAATTTATTTTATTTTATTATTATTATTATTGTCATTCGTCATGAAATTTATTTTATTATTTACTTTCTTCTTTTCATTTTTTCTTTAAGTTGTTGTTCTATTCGCCTAATTTATAATTCTTCTATTTTACTTTTTTGATAATAAGAGTTTATATGAAATCTTTATTTAATCTTATATTATTTTTTATGATGAATTTTTATTCTTTTTAAAAATAATTATAATTAGAATTTATTGTACATAACCGAACATTTCAAAAACCAAATGAATTTGAGCCAATCAAACTGATAAATATGATTATACTAGAGAAAGATCCACGCGTTGCGTGGAATACTAATCTTGTGAATAAATAAAAAAATGATTATTTTCTTGTCTGTTGAATTCTATTGATTTTTTATTGGTAAAAATCAAGAAAATGAGCTTATGAATTTATTTTATTTTATTATTATTATTATTATCATTCGTCATGAAATTTATTTTATTATTTAGTTTCTTCTTTTCATTTTTGTCTTTAAGTTGTTGTTCTATTCGCCTAATTTATAATTCTTCTATTTTACTTTTTTGATAATAAGAGTTTATATGAAATCTTTATTTAATCTTATATTATTTTTTATGATGAATTTTTATTCTTTTTAAAAATAATTATAATTAGAATTTATTGTACATAACCGAACATTTCAAAAACCAAATGAATTTGAGCCAATCAAACCGATAAATATGATTATACTAGAGAAAGATCCACGCGTTGCGTGGAATACTAATCTTGTGTATAAATAAAAAAATGATTATTTTCTTGTCTGTTGAATTCTATTGATTTTTTATTGGTTTTTTTTTTTTTTTTTTTTTTTTTTTTTTTTTTGTCACATTGATTTTTTATTGGTAAAAATCAAGAAAAAGAGCTTATGAATTTATTTTATTTTATTATTATTATTATCATTCGTCATGAAATTTATTTTATTATTTACTTTCTTCTTTTCATTTTTTCTTTAAGTTGTTGTTCTATTCGCCTAATTTATAATTCTTCTATTTTACCTTTTTGATAATAAGAGTTTATATGAAATCTTTATTTAATCTTATATTATTTTTGATGATGAATTTTTATTCTTTTTAAAGATAATTATAATTAGAATTTATTGTACATAACCGAACATTTCTAAAACCAAATGAATTTGAGCCAATCAAACCGATAAATATGATTATACTAGAGAAAGATCCATGCGTTGCGTGGAATACTAATCTTGTGTATAAATATTTATGGTAGATAATGATATAGTTAATAATATAATATGTAATTCAAAGGTGAAAAAAACGGTTTCTTTTTTTTTTGCCCATGTTTGAACAAAATAATGTTTAATGATACAACATAAGCATTTTGATTTTTTTACGTATTTGAAAAGTTATTTAATCCAGTTTGAAAATTTAAATACATAAAATCCAAAATCTCTGAGTTGTATAGCGTAAAAGATATATGTATCAAATGTCAAAAGAAAATAAATTATACTTTTGTTAGTCATATATTCATATATGTGGTAATAGAGAGATAAATATTTCAGAATGAAAATAAATTATTAATTTTACATGATAATAAAAATAATTTTAGTCAATGTGTTTTTATATCTTTACAACTTAGTAGTATCTATTAATAAATCGTTATTAATTCTGAATCAACTTGTAGTTAATGGATTTTTTTTAAACCGTCTAAGATGATTATATAAATGATTTAAAAAAAAAAAAAATTTTGTGTAATTCAATATATATCTTTTGACTATTTCAATACAAGATTATTTTTAAAAGAAATAGATGGGGTAAGATTTTATGTGTAGTCAAATAACCAAAACCAAATGAAAAGAAGTGGAACTAAGATGGTTTTGAATTGAAAATATATATTAGATGTAATTATTATAAATTGATAGATATTTTTCTAATATAACTAAAGTGAGAGGGATAAAAAATAAATAAACATTAAAAAGAGACACATGTCAGCTTGTCATGAATAGTTGTGAGAAGGAGTTAACTATTTTATTATATAAGAATAAGATATGTCTTCTATTCTTCTTGATGGAACTATCTAAAATTTAGAAAAATAGTACCGAATCCGAATTAAATTCCGCATAAGATGTATGGGATGCTTTGGTTAAAGCATAAGAGAATTTGAAAGTTGACTGGTCAACAAATCTAAAAAATGATAATTATTAAGCACAAAGGGTGAAAGGGACAAATAAAGATCACCTCTCGTTGACGAAGACTAAAGAGTATCCAACGTTTACGGTTTCATAATTTCCAAACATTTGAGTAACTTAATCATAATACCATACTGATTTGAATATAATTCTCAAAACTTGTTTATGCACACACAACTATATTTTCTTATCTAAAAAACAGCACAAAACACCAACTTAAACGACTCAAAATGTTTTAAGAATAATAAAAAACAAAGGATTAAGATCAATGGTGGCGAAAAATGTAGTGTTTGTCAACAGAGAGAGCTACATCCCAAGTACAAGAAAGCCCCTTTGGAAAAGTAACAATATCACCTGCCCCAAACTCTACACACCACTCTGCTTCTGCATCCAATGATGATGATGATGATGATGGTGGTCTAGGGTAAACCTTAACTCTACCCTTAACAATGTAACATATCTCTTCTGCTTCATATATTAAATGGTACTTCCCTGGTGAGCATCCCCACCTTTATTAAGAAGACCAAATTTCCAATATGATCCCATTATCTCATGCAACTTTACCAAATTAATAGATCTCACACAACCCATCAAAAGAAAAAAAAAATTAAGAATTTAAATATGGAGACTCGATCTTACTTTGGCCATGACTTGAACTTGAGTTCATCAAGACGAGCTTGAGATGGGTTTTTCTCGACGATGACTCTTGAACTGTGATCTGCCATTACTACTATCTTCTTCTTCCTTTAGCATCAAGAATAAGATAGGGATAAGTATGAGGAGTGTGTTATTTGTTATCTTTTGACGTATTTATTCAGTCAATAGATGGGTGCACTAGTGTGAACGAGAAAATTTCTCTATTGACTAGAAATATATAAAGCACAAAAATGAAAAACCAGATCACCCCAATCTTTATAATATAGAAGGGTTACCTTTCTGAACTAGCTACGAGAAGCTGCCACGTG
>OVAF01004247.1:0-10378 GCA_900406245.1 Odontarrhena argentea
TTTAGGAAAAAAAATCTATATGTGGAAAAATCATGACCATTGTATCTAGGATTTTTTGGTTGTTATTTGATTTTTTAATTTTTTCAAATCATTGAGGAAAAGTCCACTTACTATATTGAGAAACTTCGTTATATAACCAAAAAAATTGGAAAATTAAATGAGTATCTAAAAATATCTATTTGGCAAAAGTCATGACCATTACATATATTTTTTTTGTTAGTTTTCGAATTTCCAATATTTTTAAAAGTCATATTTTCAAGTTATTGAGCAAAAAATCGCTTACGATTTTAGGAAGTTGGAAAATTTTATTTAGGAGAAAAACATCTATATGTGGAAAAATCATGACCATTATATCTAGGATTTTTCGGTTACTAATTGATTTTTTAATTTTTTCAAATCATTGAAGAAAAGTCCACTTACTATATTGAGAAACTTTGTTAGATAACCAAAAAAATTGGAAAATTAAATGAGTATCTAAAAAATCTCTATGTGGCAAAAGTCATGACCATGAGATATATTGGTTTTTTTTGCTAGTTTTCGAATTTCCAATTTTTTTACAAGTCATTTTTTAAAGTTATTGAGCAAAAAATCGCTTACTATTTTAGGAAACTTTGTTATATATAAAAAAAATTGGAAAAACTTGTGTAGTAAAAAAGCATCTATATGTGAAAAAATCATGACCATCATATCTAGAATTTTTTTATTACTATTTGGTTTTTTAATTTTTTTCAAATCATTGAGGAAAAGACCACTTACTATATTGGGAAACTTTGTTATATAACCAAAAAATTGGAAAATTAAATAAGTATTCAGAAAATCTCTATGTGGCAAAATTCATGACCATTAGATATATTGTTTTTTTTTGCTAGTTTTTTAATTTCCATTTTGTTTACAAGTCATTTTTTTCAAGTTATTGAGCAAAAAATCACTTACTATTTCAGGAAAGTTGGTTATATATAAAAAAAATTGGAAAAATTATTTAGGAAAAAAACATCTATATGTGGAAAAATCATGACCATTATATCTAGGATTTTTCGGTTACTAATTGATTTTTTAATTTTTTCAAATCATTGAAGAAAAGTCCACTTACTATATTGAGAAACTTTGTTAGATAACCAAAAAAATTGGAAAATTAAATGAGTATCTAAAAAATCTCTATGTGGCAAAAGTCATGACCATGAGATATATTGGTTTTTTTTGCTAGTTTTCGAATTTCCAATTTTTTTACAAGTCATTTTTTAAAGTTATTGAGCAAAAAATCGCTTACTATTTTAGGAAACTTTGTTATATATAAAAAAAATTGGAAAAACTTGTGTAGTAAAAAAGCATCTATATGTGAAAAAATCATGACCATCATATCTAGAATTTTTTTATTACTATTTGGTTTTTTAATTTTTTTCAAATCATTGAGGAAAAGACCACTTACTATATTGGGAAACTTTGTTATATAACCAAAAAATTGGAAAATTAAATAAGTATTCAGAAAATCTCTATGTGGCAAAATTCATGACCATTAGATATATTGTTTTTTTTTGCTAGTTTTTTAATTTCCATTTTGTTTACAAGTCATTTTTTTCAAGTTATTGAGCAAAAAATCACTTACTATTTCAGGAAAGTTGGTTATATATAAAAAAAATTGGAAAAATTATTTAGGAAAAAAACATCTATATGTGGAAAAATCATGACCATTATATCTAGGATTTTTTTGTTACTATTTGATTTTTTTATTTTTTTCAAATCATTGAGGAAAAGTCTACTTGCTATATTGAGAAACTTTGTTATATAAACAAAAAAATAGAAAATTAAATGAGTATCTAAAAAATCTCTATGTGGTAAAGTCATGACCATTAGATGTATTTTTTTTGTTAGTTTTCTAATTTCCAATATTTTTACAAGTCATTTTTTTCAAGTTATCGAGCAAAAAATAGCTTACTATTTTAGGAAAGTTGGTTATATATAAAAAAAATTGGAAAATTTTGTGTAATAAAAAAGCATCTATATGTGGAAAAATCATGACCATTCATATCTAGAATTTTTTGGTTACTATTTGGTTTTTTAATTTTTTCAAATCATCGAGGAAAAGACCACTTACTATATTGGTAAACTTTGTTATATAACCAAAAAATTGGAAAATTAGATAAGTATTAAAAAAATGTCTATGTGGCAAAATTCATGACCATTAGATGTATTGTTTTTTGTTAGTTTTTTAATTTCCAATTTTTTTTACAAATCATTTTTTTCGAGTTATTGAGCAAAAAATCGCTTACTATTTTAGGAAACCTTGTTATATATATAAAAAAATAGAAAATTTATTTAGTAAAAAAGCATCTATATGTAGAAAAATCATGACCATTAGATCAAGAATTATTTGTTACTATTTGATCAAATCATTGAGGAAAAGACCACTTACTATATTGGGAAACTTTGTTATATAACCTAAAAAATTGGAAAATTAAATAATTATCCAAAAAATCTCTATGTGGCAAAAGTCATGACCATGAGATATATTGGTTTTTTTTGCTAGTTTTTGAATTTCTAATTTTTTTACAAGTCATTTTTCAAGTTATTGAGTAAAAAATCGCTTACTATTTTAGGAAACTTTGTTATATATAAAAAAACTTGAAAAAATTGTGTAGTAAAAAAGCATCTATATGTGGAAAAATCATGACCATCATATCTACAATTTTTTTATCACTATTTGGTTTTTTAATTTTTTTCAAATCATTGAGGAAAAGACCACTTACTACATCGGAAAACTTTGTTATATAACCAAAAAAATTGGAAAATTAAATGAGTATCTAAAAAATCTCTATGTGGCAAAAGTCATGACCATTAGATATATTTTTTTTGTTAGTTTTCGAATTTCCAATTTTTTTACAAGTCATTTTTTCAAGTTATTGACCAAAAAATCGCTTACTATTTTAGAAAACTTTGTTATATATAAAAAAAAAATTGGAAAAACTTGTGTAGTAAAATAGCATCTTTATGTGGAAAAATCATAACCATTATATCTAGGATTTTTTTGTTACTATTTGATTTTTTAATTTTTTCCAAATCATTGAGGAAAAGTCCGTTTACTAAATTGAGAAACTTTGTTATATAACCAAAAAAATTGGAAAATTAAATAAGTATCCAAAAAATCCCTATGTGGAAAAAGTCATGACCATGAGATATAATTGGTTTTTTTGCTAGTTTTTTAATTTCCAATATTTTTACAAGTTATTTTTTCAAGTTATCGAGCAAAAAATCGCTTACTATTTTAGGAAACTTTGTTATATATAAAAAAAATTGGAAAAACTTGTGTAGTAAAAAAGCATCTATATGTTGAAAAATCATGACCATCATATCTAGAATTTTTTTATTACTATTTGGTTTTTTAATTTTTTTCAAATCATTGAGGAAGAGACCACTTACTATATTGGGAAACTTTGTTATATAACCAAAAAATTGGAAAATTAAATAAGTATTCAAAAAATCTCTATGTGGCAAAATTCATGACCATTAGATATATTGTGTTTTGTTAGTTTTTTTAATTTCCAATTTTTTTACAAGTCGTTTTTTTTCAAGTTATTGAGCAAAAAATCGTTTACTATTTTAGGAAAGTTGGTTATATATAAAAAAAATTGGAAAATTTTATTTAGGAAAAAAACATCTATATGTGGAAAAATCATGACCATTATATCTAGGATTTTTCGGTTACTAATTGATTTTTTAATTTTTTCAAATCATTGAAGAAAAGTCCACTTACTATATTGAGAAACTTTGTTAGATAACCAAAAAAATTGGAAAATTAAATGAGTATCTAAAAAATCTCTATGTGGCAAAAGTCATGACCATGAGATATATTGGTTTTTTTTGCTAGTTTTCGAATTTCCAATTTTTTTACAAGTCATTTTTTAAAGTTATTGAGCAAAAAATCGCTTACTATTTTAGGAAACTTTGTTATATATAAAAAAAATTGGAAAAACTTGTGTAGTAAAAAAGCATCTATATGTGAAAAAATCATGACCATCATATCTAGAATTTTTTTATTACTATTTGGTTTTTTAATTTTTTTCAAATCATTGAGGAAAAGACCACTTACTATATTGGGAAACTTTGTTATATAACCAAAAAATTGGAAAATTAAATAAGTATTCAAAAAATCTCTATGTGGCAAAATTCATGACCATTAGATATATTGTTTTTTTTTGCTAGTTTTTTAATTTCCATTTTGTTTACAAGTCATTTTTTTCAAGTTATTGAGCAATAAATCGCTTACTATTTGAGGAAACCGTGTTAAATATAAAACAAAATGGAAAATTTTATTTAGGAAAAAAACATCTAAATGTGGAAAAATCATGACCATTATATCTAGAAGTATTTGTTTTTTTTTTTTTTTTTTAACGACTGATTTTATTAATGAATAAGGTCAAACAATACATGATCCATCCACAAAGGTGGGAGAGTATGAATTACAAAGTCTGATACATTGGAAAGAGCTTCTCTAGAAAGGCTATCAGCTAAACTATTCGCCATGCGAGAGACATGAGTCAAAGAACATAACGGCAACTTGTTCATCCAATACCATATATCATAACGATGATGAACAAGTTGTATATGATCCACACTTGTATTAATCAAACGCACTAATTCTTGACAATCCGATTCAAATATGACCTTTGTGTAGCTAAGTCTCCAAACAGCCTGGAGAGCATTTAAAAAACCTAAACCTTCAGCCTGCAATGGTGTTGTAGCGTTCGGTAAACGGACACTACAACTCTTGAGATGTTTGCCATGTTCATCACGAAGGATCCATCCAGAAGGTGTACATGTGTACTCGTCTTTATAACCACTGTCAAAGTTGCATTTAATCCAACCACTTGGTGGAGGTGTCCATGCCATGGGGGTGTTTGTAGGAATGGGTTGGGAATGCGGTACATTCGTCGTATGAGTCTCAGCTAGCATCCAATCTTGTGTATCTTGGTAGCACAGATCCATCGTTTGGCGTATATCGAGGAGTTTATGTTTAAAAAGTAGATCATTCCTCGTAGTCCATATTCGCCAGAGGATCCAAAAAGGGAGTAACCGGAGATGGAGAGGTAAAGCACCCGTAGAGGAAAAAGACAGTAAAGCACGGAAGTTGTCTTCCAATGAAGGACCAAATTGGAGGAGAGGTGATGATGGCAAGCCGGAGGCACGCCAGAGTTGGATGGCAGCAGGACATTGGAAGAGTAGGTGATTTATAGTCTCATCTGATTGATCGCATCGTTGGCAGGTGGGAGAGATGTTAACCCGGCGAGATTGCAGGCGGTGAGCTGTTGGTAAGGCCCCCGAGAGAACCCTCCAAAGAAAGTGATGGAGCTTTGGGGGAATATCAAGTTTCCAAATGGTACTTTTAATATCAACATCACCAAGAGGAGGCTCAATAGCGAGGTCAGGGTCAGTGAGCATGTGTGTATCAACCCAATAGCCAGATTTCACGGTGTATTGCATATTTTTGGTATATGGCCAGAATTTGGCATCCGAGGGTTGATGGAGGGAGATGAACATGTTTGTGATAAGCGACACATCATCCGGATGGAATAGTGATTGGAGAAGTGGAATGTTCCAGGTTTTAGAGGCAGGGTACCACAAATGAGAAACAAGTAATGAGTGGTCGTTGTATGTACCAGGTAGTGGAATCGGCGGACGAGGAGGATCCGTTGGGAGCCAGTTGTCTGACCAAACCTTAGTGGAATTACCATCACCTATTTGGGTAGCAAGTCCCTGTCGGAGCAATTCCAGCCCCGAGTGTACCGAAGACCAGCCATAGGATGGCCGGTAGCCGATATTAGCATTGAGAAAAGAACCACGAGGAAAATATCGTGCTCTGTAGAGTCGACTTAGTAGACTATCCGGATCTTTGAGGATACGCCAAGCTTGTTTGCCAAGTAAAGCTTTATTGAAACTGTGGAGATCACGGAAGCCTAGGCCACCTTCAGATTTCGGAATAGACATTCTTTTCCAAGCAATCCATGGAATCTTGCGTTTGCCATCATTATGACCCCACCAAAACTCAGCTAGAATACTGTCAATATCATCACAGAGGGATTTGGGGAGTAGAAAGCAACTCATGGAATAGACAGGGATTGCAAGACCAACCGATTTGATCAAAACCTCTCGACCAGCAGGAGAAAGAAATTTGTTATACCATGGCCCAGTAGATTTGTGAACTTGGCGTCTAACAAACTCGAACAAGGCAGTTTTATTTTTCCCAAATTGTTCAGGTAAACCCAGGTATTTACCTCCACCTCCGACACGAGTGATGCCCAAGATGGATTTAATCTGTGTGCGGCGGTACTCCGGTATTTTCATGCCAAAAATAATAGAAGACTTCTCATAGTTTATCATTTGGCCAGAAACCCGTTCATAATGCTGGAAGATGTCTACAAGATGATGACAATCATTATCCGTTGCTCGACAAAAGAAAAGGGAGTCATCAGCAAAAAGAAGATGGTTGATAGATGGAGCCGTGCGAGTTATCTTAATTCCCTTAATATGACCATGGTGTTCGGCCGCAGTGATTAATTGACTAAGCATCTCCGCACACATAATGAATAAATATGGCGAGAGAGGATCACCTTGACGTAGTCCCCGAGATGGCTGAAAATGACCATATGGAGAGCCATTAATCAATACCGAATAAGTGACCGTAGTGACGCATCTCATTATCCATGAAATCCAAGTTGGTGAAAATCCTAATGTGACTAAGACCTCGCGAAGAAAGGGCCACTCAATTCGATCATAAGCTTTACTGATATCAGTTTTGATGGCGAGAAAATCTTTAGCAACATCTTTCTTCGATTTCAGCGAATGCATCAACTCATGTGCAATTAACACATTATCATGGATGTTGCGTCCAGGAACAAATGCCGCTTGAGTGGGAGAGATAACACTCTGTAATGATGATTTCATGCGAAGGACTAGGATTTTGGAGATAATTTTGTAGGAGACGTTACACAAACTGATCGGGCGAAACTCACTCATTGAGGTGGGGGAGGCAATCTTTGGAATGAGACAGATATTGGTATGGTTAAGTCTGGGGTCAAATTCATGTGAATCAAAAAAACGCTTGACCATTGTGCAAATATCAGAGCCAACAACATTCCAATAAGTGTGGTAAAAACCTCCAGTAAGGCCATCTTCACCAGGGGCTTTGTCCGAACCAATGAGAAAGGCAGCATGCTTGATTTCATCATCAGTAATAGGTCGAGTGAGAGAATCATTCATAGATTGTGTCACTCGTGGAGGAACCATTTGGAGAAGAGATTTGATATCATCAATATCGGGTGAAGATGAAGCAAATAAGTGGCTGAAGTAGTCAATAGCAACCGTGGCGATCTGATCCTCTTTCCAGAATGTGGTTCCCGTGGAATCTTGGATAGACTGTATACGGTTGTTAGCTTTGCGAGCTTTGGCAACCCCATGGAAAAATTTTGTGTTTCTATCTCCATCCCGTAACCAACGAGAACGGCTCTTTTGACGCCAAAAATTGTCTTCATCTCGATAAGCCTGGTGGAGTAAACCATAAATATGACGTAAGTCCTGAGTAGACATCAGTGGGTCTGTGTACGCTTGATCTAATTGTTCCTGAAGATCAAGAATTCGATGGTCAGCCCGAAGGCGATGTTGGCGTTTCCAGGAGGCCATTGTTCTGCGACATTGAACAATTTGGGAGTGGATATCAGGATTGTCATCAGAAACAGAGGAAGACCAACCCCGACGGACAGCATTGATGAAATCGGGGTCTTGAGTGAGCGTCTTATCAAAGCGAAACTGACCGCGAGTAACTTTGGTGGAATGTTGAATAGAGAGGATAAGAGGTCTGTGGTCGGATTCTTGTAGGGCCAAAAATTCTGTTTCAGAAGTGGGGAAGAGAGCACGCCACGCTGAATTGGCCATGGTTCGATCCAAACAGCATTGAATGGTATCAGTAGGGCGCTTGCAAACCCAACTGAATTTATTCCCGCGATAACGGAGATCTTGCAAATCACAGATGGAAACAAAGTGTCGGAAATCTGTGAAAGTGGAATCATGTCTGGTTCGGCCCCCAAGTTTTTCTTGGTTTGATAAGATTTCATTGAAATCACCCATAAGCAACCACGGTTCTTTGCGGTTTAGTGCAATTCTTTGTAATCTTTCCCAGAACTGAGAACGATAACGTTGATTGGGATGACCATAGAGACAAGACAAGTAGAAAGAAAAGGATTCATAGTTGACTGATAAGTCTACAAGTCGAGAGTCATTAGAGATTACAGAGAGTGAAACAAAAGACTTCCACATTACAACAAGACCACCGCTATAACCATTAGGCGACACAATACACATTTGGTCAAAGCCTAAGGAAACGACTATGTCGCGTACATAATCAGACTTTTTCTTTGTTTCAATGAGGAACAACAAGTCCAGAGGATGTTGGTGAAGAATCCTCTTAAGGCGTCGAACTGTCGCGTGTTGTCCCAAACCGCGACAGTTCCAACTTCCGACTCTCATGGAGCCAATGGGGGTACCGGGCCCCCCGCGCCTCCGAAAGTGTTCGTGTGTCCTGTTGTGGAACCTTGGGATTCAACAGAGTTGCTGCGACGTTTGAATGGAGAAGGGAAGGAAACATCATCGCAACAAGCCTGATCATGTATGTTAGTGAAGAGGCGCTTACGGTTGGTGGTGACCACTGGCGTTTCTTCCTTGCGTGTGTAGTCCGCAAGCACCTGTTCAAACGTGCCTTCTGGAAACTTGCCTTTGATCAGTTTAGCCTGTAGATAACGGGCTCGTTCTGCAGAAAGATCAAGATCAGGGAAGTCCAATGGAACATAATCATCACCAAAACCTGGAGGCTCCGAAATCGGAGAGGAAATGCCCGCAGGAGAATGATCAGCATGGTGAGAAAGATCCTGTGAAGGCATCACGGGGGGAATGCTCGGTATCGGAGCATCAGCACGGGGAATATCCCCTATGTCAGGAGATTCATCGCGTGGAGGAGACTCGTCAGGAGCATCAGCATCATCGTCACGAAGCGGACAGTCTTTGTGGTCATGGGTTAACATGCCGCAGCGGGTGAAAAACTCTAGAAGTATTTGTTACTATTTGATAAATGATGTAATTTAGAGAAAAAACGTGAATCAAAATGGGTAGATAAAAATTTATGGATATTATATGATACGGCCCTCAAACAATCTTATTAATTCTTAAAGGCCCAATACAGAAAAATTTCGATTTGTATGAACCATTTTTTGTTTTCTGCTCTTGATTTTATATAAATCTACATACATCATCATCACCACAATCTCATTTCTATACAAACAATTAAGAGAACCATCATCCAAACCCCAAAAAATTATTATTCAAAGAATCACGCAATTTGTCAATTTTAGTATCTCTCTCGCCGTCTCATTAAAACAAAAAACCAACCAAGGAGAATATTCCGGCAGTATCATCAAGAATCTTGGCCACGTCGTTTCATAAGCTGTTGCTGAGCCTCCGATAAACCTCTAACCACATCTTCATTCTCCGGCGTCTCTTTAACCAATATCTCATAATCCGCCACTGCTAATTCCCATTGTCCCATCTGCATCCATAATTTACTCATAATTACAAAAAAACTCCCGACACTTTTTAACTCTTTCAAATCGACCCCACTAGTTTTTTTCTCTTACCTTAGCGTTACAATCAGCTCTTCTAAGACGAGCTTTACGGTATCCCGGTCGGACCGAGATCGCAGCCGTGCAATCTTCGACAGCTTTATCTAGATGATTTAATTTAGACAGACAAGCCGCGCGGTTACATAGCAGAACTGAGTTTCTTGGATCGTTGTCTAGTCCTTCGCCGTAAGCTTCACAAGCTTCTTGGAACCGTTGTGCTTTAAATAGCTCGTTTCCTTTGAATCTAGCTTCTGTCACCGCCTGAGCTCGCCGTGAAACCATGGCTACCTCTCGGTTGTTGCCGTCTAGTCTACCGGCGCGTTGGATCGCCTCCACCGCCTCGTCAAATCTGATATAAACCAAATATTAAACCGAAAAAATCTTAAATCCAAGAACCATGCGTACTCTATACCAAGAAATTAACCGGGATTTTTATAAATGAACGGTAAAAAACTCAATGTAAGAACACCAAGAATTTGATTTAAACCCGAATTTTCAACTCTGAGACCGGTAGATAATACGTATTTGTAAACACATGAATTGTGATATGAAACCAGGACTGCAATTTTGACCGGGTAACACTTAATACTCTCCTACAGCAAGATAAACCAAATACTTGTGACATAAAAACCAGGGTTGTCAAATTTGAGTCCGGTTAAATCCTACAGACCGGAAAATATACTAAACCAAGAATCGTAAAGGAGAACAAAACCGTACCT
>OVAF01004248.1:0-10378 GCA_900406245.1 Odontarrhena argentea
TTTGGGAATTTCGTTACGATATATCTTTCTGTAAATTGACAAATGAGATCTCTTTTGCTTGCCTTTTCGGACAGAGTTGGTGCTGTACTTGCACTGTTGTCCGATGAAAGTCTTTTCTTTTATTTTATATTTGAGTTTTTGTGGTATCATTTTTTTTTTTCAGGCTTTGATATTTTTGAGGTTGAAAAAGTTGGACACCGTACATTTCTTGATTATTTTATTTAGTAATATACATTATCTTCCAACTACAATCCCTCGGTGATCGAGTTTTTTAAGGATAGATAAATGTGACCGCGATCCTTAAATGACTAAATGAGGCGTGATTAATTTATCAAAAGTTCTTATTAGTGCACCTATGTGGTAAGTTAGAAGATTCGGTGCTATCATGTATGCTGTAACAAAAGAAAATACAGATATACATATATTTATTTTAGTTTATTATTTTGATTTTTAGCATCCGGCTAATTCTTATCATTGAATAACTCATTGATTAAGTATGTCAATGTGTCTAAAAGTATAGAACGTTTTATAATTAAAGTCAAGTAGTTAGATAGTTTTACACATCACGGAAATAGATCATTGACATAGACCCATAAATGACTATTTTCAAGTGTGAGAATCACTAGTCCACCACCACTTGGTTAAAAACTAAAGGTAAGTTCGCGCTACACGCAGATTATATATTTTAGTCTTAACACTGTTAGCAGTTGTAATATTTTTTTAGATTATGATTTCTAAAGATATGATGTCTATAAATGTGTCTTTTTAAAAAAAAAAATTAAAAATGAATTGATAGTAAAATACGTTGGAGTAAAGTATAATATATAAGAATTTGTTATAATTTGAATGTCTTTTTTTTTTTTTTTAGAAGAATCTAGACTATCCCTCGTTGGACTGTCGCAATACAAAAGAAATAGATAATGACTTTACATCTATTTTTGTGAAAAAAGTTGTAAATACTATTTAGATTTTGTAATATATTGTTTTATAAGTATTATTTATATATTTGGGTTTTAGAAAATATATAATGTTATACAATTTTTAGCATATACTGGCGTTATGGCCCGTGCTAAGCGCAAACGAGTATCATATTGATTAGTATAATACAAATGTAGTACATCAAAGGTAGTTCATCAATGTTGATATAATTTTAACCGCTAATAGTTCCTCAAATGTAGTACTAAATTATGTTGTGGATATAATAAACTTCTAAATATATACATTTTAAAATAATAGTTAATAAAATTTATCAATCTCATAAATACCTAATATTTGAATATTTTCTATTACAAATATTTTAAATAGTTACATACCCTAATTTTAGATTTATAAAAGAATTGGACAGTATGATATACCTTGCGTTTAAATTTAAGAAATTAAATTAAATTAAATAATATACAATCTGATTCAAAAAGAAAATGACTAATAATAAATCTTTCATTTGAAAACGGTATGCCATTATTTCTGATTTAATAACTCAAACTAAATAATAAATAGTAATTAGCTTTAGCCTAAAAACCAAATATGTATAGTTTGAATTTAAATTTAAAATTCAAAACGAAAATTTATCAATCTCATAAATACCTAATGTAATATTTGAATATTTTTTATTACAAATATTTAAAATAATTACATACCCTAATTTTAGATTTATAAAAAAATTTGGATAGTATGATATATACCTTGCGTTTAAATTTATAAAATTAAATTAAATAATATCCAATCTGATTTAAAAAGAAAACGACTAATATTAAATCTTTCATTTGAAAACGGTATGCGATTAGTTCGGATTTAATAACTCAAACTAAATAATATATAGTAATTATCTTTAGCCTAAAAACCATATATGTATAGTTTGAATTTAAATTTAAAATTCAAAACGAAAATTTTATAATCTCGTTCACATATAAAGCATAATAAAATATTCATAAAATTAGGGTATACGCTTTCGGATTCATAAAGCTAAATTATTTCACATATAGTATGTTATTATATATAAATTACATATACTTAAAAATATAAGACTATATCAACTTCAAAAACCCTAAACCCTAAAGAATTAAATTATAAACCTTAATTTAGGATTTACGAACCCAAATAAATACATATGCAGTATGTTACTATATCTACAGTACTATATGAAATTCATAAACCCTAAACCCTAAAGAAATTAATTATAAACCATAATTTGAGATTTTTGAAGCCAAATAGATACATATACAATATATTACTATCTATATAGTACTATATGAAATTCATAAACCCTAAAGAAATGAATTATAAACCCTAATTTGGGATTTATAAACTCTAAATTGGGATTTCTGAACCCATATATATACATATAAAGTATGTTACTATATATACAATATTACACGAAATTCATAAATCCGAAACACTAAAAATGAATTATAAACCCTAATTTGGGATATATATATATACCCTAAATTAGGATTTATGAACCACATAAATACATATACAGTATGTTACCATATATACTGTACGTATACAAATTTCTAGATAAGGCTTTATAGGGTTTATAAACCATAAATATTTAAAAAATATACTTTAAACCCTAATTTGGGATTTATACAATATATACAATACGCATAAAGATTTTGATAAGATGGTATGGGCTTTATAAACCCTACACCCTACATAAATGAATTATGAACCCAAATTTGGGACTTATAAACCAAAGAATAAACATATACAGTACGTACCATATATCTTTATATACAGTTGGGAGGTACATTGTCCTACGTGGCGATCTCTGTGAGATTTTAGTTTTTTTTCCTTTTTTGTTATGATAATCTTTTAATCTGATTGATATTATTCCATGTCATCAAAAACCTATTTTAATTTCTCTACGATCCATTTACGAAACAAAACTCATTTAACCCAACTTTATATTATTGTTTACAAAAGTCAAACTATTTTTAAAACTTTTATTGTTTACCGATCTTTAAGGAATTTGATCAAGCATTTTTTTTCTTTTTTATGATATTCTTTTAATTTGATTGGTTATTATCCATGTCATCAAAAGCCTGTTTTTATTTCTCTACAATCAATTTACGGAAACAAAAACCCAAGAAATAAACCTTACTCTATATTATTGTTTACAACAGCCCGGACTACTTTCAAAACTCTTATTGTTAACTAAAGCCTGAACAACTTTGAAAACCCTAGATTGAAATTAGGGGTAGTCGTATGGGTTTAGGGTTTAGGGTTTAGGATTTAGGGTTTAGGGTTTAGGGTTTCATTCGTATTTCAGGTTTTCGGTTCTAGAGATTTAGGATCCATTCAGGTAATTTTAATTTTTGGGTCGGGTTCAGATCGGTTCCCTCCCGGTTCGGTTTGGTTCTGGGTACCCAAAAAATCATAATGGATAAATTTTTGTTAGATTTTAATATAATTTGATTAAATTGTGATTAGTATACCTAATAAACCTTTTGTTATTTTGGATAATAAATTTATTTTGGAAGAAAATTAACTTATATTTTTGGATTTATAATTGTAATTTTAGATAATTGGGTTATATCATTTTTATACATAGTTAATATTTTGAATATATAATTGTTTTCCGGGTACCCATTCGGTTCTCGGTTCAGCTCGGATTCGGTTCCGGTTCTTCGGGTATATGAGTTAAAGACCTATTCGGTGTTTCAGGTTGGATTCGGTTCCCCTTTTTTGGGTCGAATACGGTTCGGTTCTTCGGTTCCGCTATTTTGCCCAACTCTAATTGAAATCTTTATATTCAACTTTTTACGGAAACCGAAATCCCTTGCCCAAAATCTTCGACAAGCCACCCTTACTAAGGTAAATGTTTTTTTGTATGTCTCCTTCGGTTTTTCTCAAGCTTGGTTGTATACGGAACCAAATACAACAACAAGTGAGATTTGTATTTGGTCTTTCTTATTCAATGTAAGTATTGACGCTTAGTATATAAGATGATGCGGTATTTGGTCTTGGCAAGTAGATTAAAGCTTTGGATGCAGTTGGTATGTCGAGTATCATAATATGAATCAGAAAAAAGCTATATAGTCGAGTGATTAAAGTTTTGGGTGTAGTTTATTTTTGTTTTTGTCAATAAGCTTTGGGGTTTATGTAAACGAAATACAAAATTGTTTATATATGATTTTTTCTTTTGATGCAAGTGGTGATATGAGCTGCCTTTTCTTGGAAAACAAGCTGTATATTTTTCATTCACTTATATATCTATTAGTATATTTTGTGCGTTTTGAATTAATCTTGTGGTGATTGTTCTCGCTCACTGTATTCAAATCTTTTGTTACCATTTGTATTTCAAGTAATACAACCTCATCAACCATTTGTTTGCATTTCATACATTATGTATGGTTTGTTAAAACTCTCAAACTGACCACAACTTCTTTTGCTTTATCCTACATGTTCCAACAGGTTTTAAATATATCTTAGCAAATGATATGTGTTTTATTTGATACATAATGTGGTGTTGCTTGAGTATAAGCTTTCAGTTTGAAGAAAATTTAGCGATCATAAAAAATTGGTAGTCTTTTTTTTTTTAACATCTATCTTTATTTATATATAAACCATTGTTACATATAGAATACATAAAATAATAAAATTACAATTATTAACATAAACAGTTATTTGAAATGACGACAAAACACACATCATCGTCTTCACCGATCTCCAATATCTTCGAGTAGACTCTGTAAATCTCGATTGTCCAACTTGTATCATCTTGACCAAACACCGTTGAAGATCGTGATATATTCTTCGATTCGAACCCAATGTATTGATTCATTCGAAAAACTTGAAATTTGGAGTGGCCAACACTTGACGATTATATGAACATCGCCATATATGATACACAACAAAGAGAAGAACACACATACATCATTGGTTGTTACATCATCCGTTCCGAATCCATCGTTTGTCCATGGTGGTTTCCATGGTCGTTGTTTCCAAAGCAAAGTTCTTAAGATTAGAACACAAAAACCGTTGGAGATCAAATCTGATCTTTTTTCTCGATTCGGATTTAAAAGAAACAAACAAAGAAAAACGGTTTGGATTGGAAATTGGAATGAAAGATGTCGAGAACAATTAGGGATTCGAAAAGAAGAGTTTGGAGAAAACAAAAAGTGGTTGTATGAATCCACCAAATCGTCTGACACTATCGTATTAATACATCAGAGACGTAAACAACATAGCCGGAGAAGAAAAACTCTACTAAGAGAGAGGAAAACGTTCTCTCGAATTGAAACGAGGAACAAATAGAGATTAAAAAAAGAAACAAGAGAAATCATCTCATTGAGAGATGAGATCGTTCTCTCACAAAAAAAAACATAATAAAAAAAATTGGTAGTCTATTTAATTAAAACTAATTCTTTACAATTTTGGTTTTTGTATTTATATTTTAGAAATTTATATTGGTTTTATTTGAATTGAAGTGTTACATTGGTTTTTGATTTGGGTACCTATATAAATTGATATGCAATATCATAAATATTTTTTTTTTCAAACATATGATATGTTGTTATATTGAATATGAATTACCAACACAAATAAATTTGTTGTATTTGGTTTTATGATAATGATTTCTAAAATAATTTTACCCGCATTTTAGTACGGGAACCACCTAGCACAGTACATAAATCGATATGTGGGTTATAAACTAAAACCCTAAACAAAAGAATTTTAAGATGTAACTTAAGATTTAAAAACCCAAATTTGTTTCACATATAATTTGTTATTATATATGTACAATGCGTATGCGCCTAAAAGATATAACTATATGGGGTTTATAGGCATGGAAGATGAAATGTATATTAAAGAAAACAACTATCAGATATTGTATATTATAAAAAAGTTAAGTTTGAAAATCTCATATTAATGCATATTTTGGTTTGAATATAGCATCTTTATAGACGTAAGGTGGTTTTTTTTGTTTTGGTTCAAAATGTGGTGATATTACTTGATGAAATAAAAATATAATTGGAGACAACAATTTTGCAAAAAATAGGAGATGATTTGGTTTTGTTACATGTAGAAAAGAGAAAAGGATTAGAGGCTAGTTAATAATTAAGAAGTAAAAACTAAAATAATCATATTATCATCTTTTAAGTTACAAATCAACCAAGTAAGAAGAGGATAGCCTCAAATCGTCTAATTTCAGAAACTTTAATGGAAACATAAAATCTTATCACCCTATAAAACAATGTAACAAACATTATTTAGCAAGACAATTTATGAATGAATGTAATATGTAAACGTGAACACTTACTAGGTTATCAAGTAAGACTATCTCGATCCAATCACAGTTGCTCGACTTTTGTTTCCACATACGAATAATATGAGTACAAATACGAAGATAATTCATTCTGCGAATGAGATCTTTGATTTTTTCAACCTGCAACATCAAAAACAAAAAGAGAGGATTAGTGAAGAAGATATAATGTTTTCACGTGGTATAAATAGATTGTAGGGAACATCTAAACCTAAGATATTTAGAGAATATTATTTTACTTAAATCGGTTGAAAATAGTAAAAATGTTTAGGAAATACTAGGTGGTTTTCGCACTAAAGTGCGGGTAAAATTATTTTCGAAATCATTATCATAAAGCCAAATAAGATAAATTTATTTGTGTTGGTAATTCATATTCGAAAACCAAGGAATCCTCGAGAGTCAAGTAAAGCAATGCTCACCACATATAAGACTATTACCATCGGAACATATTCTAACGAAGAAGCATTACGAACGATTCATCAAAGAATATCATGGAAAACATAAGAACGCAAGCAACAACACTTTCTACTACATGATAAAATCCTAACCTATTGATGCTTCAATCCTAACAAGAGAACTACTCACAAATAATTCAAGAAGAACTCATAAAAGTAAAGGGAAACTTGTAAAGGGAAACTTTACTAGAAATGAACCAAAAAGTGGTTTTGATCCGTGAAAGAAAGCTTGTCTATTACAATGGCCAAAATGCTGCTTAAATAAGATGCAGACCCGAGCTAAGGTAAAATGGTGTGCCCTAGAAGCTTCAAGAATCGAATCAATCATTTATGAAAAGTTGCCATTTCTTCTCCCGAGGCAGTGTCGAGCGACACTCCTGTTGTGTGTTGGTTGCCACTTCAAATGTTTCTTCATGGTAACTTCGGTCTGAGTGTCGAGCGCCACTGCATTGCTGTGTCGGTCGCTACTCCACAGTAGGAAACCTTATCTCATTGGTCTTTGCTCCATATATATCTTCATGAAAAGCCTTAGGAACCTCAAGAGTCCACAAAAACCCCCAACAAGTGCTTCCATCTGAAAATACTAAAGATAGAGGTTTAGACTATGAAACTACTAACCTTCCAATACGACAAATAAAAAAAGATATACTTTTTCTTCCATCGCCATTAATTAGATTGTTCATCACATTCTTCCTCTTCAGCCATTTTCACATGTCTCGGTCCTTTTTCTTATACTTTCCTTAGGTAAAGGTCTCCCAAAGTCATTCATGATATCTTTAAGTACCTCAAATATCTCAGGACCTGTTTTTATTCTCTTTGCAGTCCCAACCTCCACAGTGTTGTCAAACCATCCCTTCCGACGTCTGTAAGGATGCCCAGGTGCTAGTCTCTTTCTGTTGCCCATATAAACATACTTCCGACTATATTTTAACCACCTAGAGTTTGTATCCTTCCCAGATACGTTACATGCTTGCTTTCCCTTCACTTTACACCCAGACAGTGTCCCTAAAGCAGGATAATCACTAATACTCCACAATCAAACACTGCCTTCAGCGTGAACTTCTCTTCCAGAAATGAGTCATAGACCTCAATTCCTTCTCTCCACAAATCATTCAAGTCATCTACCAAAAGAGCTAAGTAGACATCAACGGTGCTGTTGGACCAGGTATCAACAGAGTCAGCATGATATTCTTCGACGTCATACACTTCGTTGGAGACATGTTATAATTTACTAACAAAACTGGCCATGTGCTGTACTTTGTATTCTGAATCTAGAAATGATTCATCCCATCTGTAGAAAGACCAAGTCGAAGATTCCTTGATTCTGCTGCAAATTCTGGCCACTTATCGTTCACTTGAGACCAAGTTAAAGAGTCCACCGGATATCGCATTGTACCATCTGAGCTAGCATTACTGAAATGCCACTGCAAATCCCCAGCCATCCTTGGTGATCTGAACATTCTCTTGACTCTCTCCTTAATTGGAAAATACCTTAGGACCTTAGCAGGAACCCCCTTCTTTTCCTCACCAATGTGCTTATCCGTTCCCCATCCCGATGCACCACATCTTGGACACCTTTCTAACTTCTCATACTCCTTCTCATAAAGAATACAGTCACTGTTGCACGCATGGATCACATCATACCCAAACCTAAATATCTTCAGAAACTTCTTCATCTCGGTTTTCGACTTTGGGAGGACATTATCCTTAAGAAGCATGTCATGAACTGTTTCCAAAAGTTTATCAAGACATCCCACTCTTCACTTTCATACGATAACGTTTACAATAACCATATGCTATTACATTAGCAAACGCTATTAAAAAATTCAGGATGCCTCCACTATAGCACTTACAGAAAACCGCTATCTTATAGTGCTAAGAATACTCACAATTCTTGTAGTGGTGTAATGAATTTTTCCCCGTAGATGGATCGTAGAGAAATCAAAATGGACTTTTGATCACATGGAACAATAACCAATCAAATTAAAAGAATATTATAACAATAAAGAAAAAATGCTAGAATTTCTCCGAGATCGCCATGTAAGACAATGTACCTCACAATTGTATATTAAGATATTATTTAGAAAAAAAATATTTTTTTATTTAAATCTGTTGAAAATAGTAAAAAAAAAAAAATTAGGAAATGCATTAGCATGATTTCGAATTAAAATTTTGTTTGGATTCACAAGAATATTATAATAAAAACATCGGGAAACTTAATAATGAAAAACAAAATATTTCTGAAATTGTTGAACACTTGTTTCAAAATGTTTTTAAAAGTAAATATTTTTTTTGTAAGATATCTTCATAATTATTCACTATTTTTGTTAAATGAATAAACTTAAATACATGGATGAATAAATTAAATAAAAAAAACCTCAAACAAATGAGAAGCTGCCACATCTTTAAAATTAAGAGGATATGGAATTATTATGCACCTCTTTTCGTGTATACTTTTTAGCTACCTTTATTTTTGCAAATCATTTGTCTGTTATTTATGCTTGTTTTCTTAATTCCATGTGATTTTGTAGCCTAATTTGATTTTTTTGTATTGTTATGTATTTTGCTAGAGAAGAGTAATTTTCATGAACAATTACGTGATATGTTAAGTCTTAGACCTTGTTTCTAATGAGTAGTGTTTATAAAAGAAAATATATGTAGATGATATTGAAGGAAAGTTGTCCTGAAATCACACTGTATGACTCAAACATAGTCGTTGGATCGAGATTGTTATGGTCATGTGATCTGGGTAGTCTTGATGTTTTGCTAGAAGCCGCTCATGACTTATGGGTTAAGAGAACCCATTGCCAGCATCACATGATCCTATAGGGTCACACACCTAAGCAACTGGAAAGTTTCGGATGGAAAAGAGGGTGTGTCGATCGACACAAAGGTTGTGTCGATCGACACAAGGCCATGTGCATTGATCGACACAAAGGTTGTGTCGATCGACACAAATGTCGGTGGACAATTGGGCCTTGGGCTTTTAGGGTTTCTGGAAAGGTTAAAGGTCTCCCCTATATAAGAGATATAGAAACCAAAACCTCAGTTTTCCAGGAACTAGCATTCCAGCTTTTCCAGTTGTGTGAGTGTGGATACCTGTGGAGGTGCTACATCATTGGCACTTGGAGATCTCGAGTTCCTGAATCCTTCCGCTGCCAAATCTTCAGGTAACTCTCCAGATCTGGGAATCTAGATTCATCTTCAGAGATCCTAGGATAGGAAAACCTGTTAGTCCTAAGTGGTTAGGATAGATCTGTTTTCCTTTAGTGGTATCAGAGCCTCTGTTGCTTGAATCTGCATGATTTTGTGTTTGTGTGGTTTGAGAAACCCTAGAAACGCACATGTTTAGGATTCCGCCAAAGCCTGAAATCGCCTGAAACTGCTGATTGTGTGATTTTGGTGAAAAAAGTTTTCTGAAAATCGCGAGTTAGGGTTTCTGCGAAGAACGTGTCGATCGACACACCATGTGTATCGATCGACACAGTTCGGGGNTGGTGTCGATGTCAAAGTTTTGTGTCGATCGACACACCTGGTGTATGTCGATCGACACAGAGAACTTGTGACGATCGATGCTTGTTTGGCTTAATCTTGTTTAGTGAAGCGAGTGTCGATCGACACACCGAGTATGTCGATCGACACAAGCAGAAGTTCA
>OVAF01004249.1:0-10376 GCA_900406245.1 Odontarrhena argentea
AGAACATGGACTCGAGTGGAAGTGAGGCCTTGCAGGACATGATCAGGGGTTTGGTTTAGGTCGCCATAAGCACTGATGGAGACACGACCAGAGAAGCCTAACTTCCTGAACGCCCTTACTATATTCGGACGGACCCAACGAGCATCATAACCCTCCGGAATCGGACAGTCCTCCATGTCCCACCACACCGCTATTTTACCTCTACGCTTGGCCGGATTCTTCTTCCTCATTTTTTCTCTAAATCACAGACGCAACTTCTCGATCCGTAGGCTAGGGTTTCTTGTAAGTTTGATTGTACACCAAGTTATTTGTGCCTAAATACAAAAGATGTGGGAATACAGTTTCCATTTATTATTCTTTACTTCTTTTTTTCGTCTTATTTTTGAATTCTTATTCTTTAAAAAATCAACTGGATTAAAACAGTTCAGACAGCCAAATCGGAGGAAAAGAATTCACATACACCCTATTATGATGAGCTGTTTGTATACCTTGTTTAAGTAGGTTTTCTATGCTCCGGCTATCTTCCAGGGGAATATTATGATACCCGGTAGCCACTCAACGGGGGTCCTCTCGGGTATCTCCGTTGATCTTTGTCCCAATGTGGTATCCGGATTTAGTGGAATAAATTCCAGATTTAGAGCCTAACCGATAATATTTGTCTTCAACATCCGTCAGGCTTGGGCTTAAACAGAGTATGTTAATGCTCAAGTAACAAAAGCTTCATGTAATATGTAAACTAAAAGTTGATGTTATGTTCTAAGAAAAAGTACTGTAATCTCAAATTCAATATGCTTTCAAAAGTTTAACAAGAATCTAAAAGTTTGAACACATTGTTTGATTAATCTAATCGCGATGAACACCATTTCATTTAGATAATTATATGTTCGGTATGGCAATTGGATCTATATCGCAACACAAGTGGCATCATTCGGACCGCCAAGTGAGGAAGTCTCAGGTCTCCGACCTTCTCCAAGCTGAAAGGGTACGGTTGGAACAGAACAAAACTCGAAGATATTGTACCAGCTCTCTAGCTCATCATATGCTTTGTCTTAGACCGAGTAACTCAGCAAAAGGTGCGTTGAGGTCTGCCTCCACCTCAGTTGCGGACCAAGATTATGTCGCTCAAAGAAAGAAAAAACCTTATTTTCTAACTATCCGACATTCTACGAGATTAAAACAAGAGGATATTCCGTGGAGAAAGTCAAACAAGAAAACTCTGCAGTGTACAAATGCCGAAATCAACATTAAACTCAGGGAGTCTCAAACCATGGTTTACTAAACTTGATTTCTTACACACATACGAGTTAATCGTGATTAAGGGCTTTGGCAAGAGTAGAAGTAGAATACAAAAAGGAGATGCCACAATAGTCCTTAGATAGAGAAGGAGACAAGAGAATGAGAATATTCTACCCAAGAGGTTCAAAGACCTAAGCCTACAGTGCGTCCGTCTCTCCTCCTTAATCCCGCTGTGTACTGCTTCTCTAGATCGATCTGCAACTCTTTCTGCTTCTCGACTTGGACTTCGCTTGGGTTTTTCTCTTGGTTTACAACACTCCCTTTCACACCCTACAATGATGCACCAACGCAACCTCAGACTCTGAAAATGTGTTAGTATTATTTTATACACAACCAACTCTATGAAATTTTCGAATATGAGACTTAGCAAAATTTTGAAATCATGCCCAATATTATGACTGATGATCATTGATGAATTATAGAGTGATGTCGAGAAACCATCAATAGAAGTTAAAAAGACGGATGAGATTTACCATAAGCTTGTTGAACTTTTCTTGTCGTTCAGGGTCACCAATTAGCGCACTATCCCAACGATGAGCAGGCTGGTTTGAAGGAAAAGATGCAAAGTAGAATCAGGAAACACAAAAAATGAAATTTACAGTTTGTATCACTATATATCTACATTTACACATCCAAGAGTAATCAGGATACCTCTTCAGCTGCAGCACTTTTCTTCTTTCCCCACAGTAACTTCTTTTTTTGATCTGTGGTCAGGTATCCAGTTCCAACAAGGTTTTTGTTCACTAGATTAATTAGAAAAAAGAAAACATCACTAGACTTTAGTGTAAGCACTTTCAACAGACACAACATTTTTGTAGAGAAAAGTGTGAAGAATAAAGGCAAGTCAATTCAAAAAGGAGGCCAAATGGATGAAGAGCAAAACGCAGAAGTTATAAGGCTAGCATCATAACTTCATTACCTAAATTAGCAGCCTGCATAGCTGCAACTTTTGCAGCATCGACATCACCAGATATATCAGCTTCTTTTGACTGAGATTGAAGTGTCAAACCCTGATCCCCAGCACCAGGGAGTGGCTTTAAGCTTGATGTCTGTTTTTCTTCTGCTGCAGCACTATAACTTAGAGAATGGAGCTATAAACCCATAACAAATGTATCTGAAAACCAGAGAGAGACTTACCATTAGTATCGCCATGAGTAAACTTCCCTGAACTGAACCCTCTTAGCTTCTTTGAATGAGTATCTCGATTTTCAGTTTCCACACACTTTCCATCAGAACGGTCTCTTGGAGATTTGACATGAACATCCTTCTCATTTCTTGATTTGCTATGTTCAGCCTCTCCCCTTCTACGGTCAGAATGATGACCACCCCTCGAATCGCGGCTATAGCGAGGTCCATCCCTCTCATGTCTACTGTAATCATCACGCTTAGATCCATAACCAATATCTCTAGAGTACCTCTCATGTCTGTTGTAATCATCACGCTTGGATCCGTAATCATTATCCCTAGAGTACCTCTCATGTCTATGTGAATCACGACCGCCTCTACCATAGCGACTACGATCAGATTCCCTCCTATCATCTTTCCTCGCATAACCTGGTTCGGAAACTTTCCTACTATCTTCCCTAGAATGCTTAGTATCAAGACTGTGATTCCGTTCCGGACTTCCTACACAACAACCAACCAAAAAATCTACACTGAGCTACAGCAAGAAAACGAAATCAAGTGCTAACTCTAGACAGTAACATTTAAAACCCATCACCAGAAATGGTATAATGTCAAAGTCTATGCACTAACCATCACATGAAGATGATCCATCTTCAGCTAAAGCTCGGCGACGATACTTTCTTCCAGAACCATCACTGGAAGGTTTTCGAAAAGCAGCTGCAGAATCATCACCATCACGCGGCGGTGAATTTAGCTCCGTGTCCATGGAACTTGACAGCTGATGAAACAAATATTCGATTCCGAAAAATTAACGAAAGCAAATGTATTGATTCCAAATATGATACAAAACCAAAAATTCGAAATGATATTCGCTCACCTTTGCAAATTTGATCACTTGTGGAGATTCTGAGACGAAGAAATTTTCCAGAATGTTAAGAGATTCAAGGAATGATCAAGGATTCAGACGGATTCGAGACTCTTCAATTTACTAGTGTAATAATTCCGTATCTCTCCACATAAGATCACTCCATTTTACTGGAAAATCGAATAAGAAAAGTTAGGGTTCGTGGAAGATAATTTTGTCGCTGTTTCTTACGAATCGTGAGACGGTGTGGTTAAATGGGCCAATAAAGCCCATTAAGTAGTGTAAGGCTATGTTTTTATTAGATGGGCTGATTTTGGGGACAAAAGTATTGGAGGAATGAAAGTTGGTTGAACTAGCTATTATTTGATCTTGTAATTAATTTCTATATAATTCTTCCTTTTATATATGTCTTCCCAATCAAATTTCATATTTTAAAATTATTACTTGACTAAATTTTATCTTGATCTCATGTTCTTAGTATAAAATCAAAGTTCTTATAACTAATTNCTCTATATAATTCTTCCTTTTATATATGTCTTCCCAATCAAATTTCATATTTTAAAATTATTACTTGCTAAATTTTATCTTGATCTCATGTTCTTAGTATAAAATCAAAGTTCTTATAACTAATTAGTAAAATTAAACTTGTTTTGAGGGATGAGGATATTGTCACATAAATAGTTATTCCGTAGTTTTCAACAGCCTTAATTTTTCTACTCGTCATAATCATCGCGTCAACATGATTTTGATAACATGATATATATTAATATAGTACGATGTTAAGTTTCTATAAATTCCAACATTGTTCCACCGGTTTCTGCAACTTTTTAAATATTAGTCTACGTCCAATGTGGAAACATGATTAATAATAATTTTTAACCATGAAAAAAGAAAATGGATCACATCATTTTTCTTCCACAAGTATACAAAAGTCGTTTGGAACCGTTTACCTGGAAGTCAACACACGTGCTCACTGCTCTACCCAAATTCCACCGCGTATAATATTAATGTATTGCAACTTTTTTCTATTATACTTATGCAAAATTAAAATTAAAATAGATTCGAATCTGAGTAACCTGTGATTATAATGATCCATCTTGAACCTTGAAAAAAATTAAGGTTCAGTGCACTCGAATTTCCTAAATATGTGAAAAGGGGCTCTATCGGTTATATTGGGATTTCGATATAAATTTTGGTTTGAATATTTTAGGTTTACCAAGTGACTCTGAGAATTACTCAAGATCACTAGTTCGAGTCCACTTGGGAGGAGTGATTTACGTCTTAAATGTGATATCATCAACGGCTAGCTCCGGACACCGGAGGAGATTATGAACCAAATGTTCGGAACTTCCACGGTTAATCAAAAAAAAAAAAAATTTAGGTTTGAATATAAATTCTATAAACAAAATTATAATAAAAAGAACTTTCAAATGGAGTTTTATTATAATTCAAATAGGTTTTATGATATTTTGAATAATTGGGATAATTTGATATTTGTAAATTAAAAGAAAAAAAAAAAGAGAGGGTAATTATATATTTTTGGTGAAATTAATGTTTCGAAATATAAAAAATCTAATTTTGGATTTCAGTAGTCCGTAGACATCCATAATTCAACGAAATTTCGGTTTTTCTAAGACAAAACACAATTTCAATTTAATTCTAGATATTGTAAATATTTAAAACATTGTTGTAGGTGAAAAAACAAAAAATACTCCAAATATCTATAACGTATAATTGGATAATTTGAACATAGTATCTATAATGTGTAAACTGAACATCTAGATGATTTTATAGACGGCCTGACTTTTTATAAAAATAATATAAAATTATGTATATAATAAAATATAAAATAACATTATTATAATTAAAAAATTCATTTTATATTTATTATTACTATTTTATGGCATAATATATCACATATCATAATTTATAAATAATAAAAATTATATTATATACTATTACAATATAATAAGTTCTTAGACGGTTAATTGTTATAGAAGTCTAGTTTCTGAGTGCTGGCTAGACAGATATCTAAAACGATTTTTAAAACATTAGATTCAGATAATGACCTCAATTCTGCTGTATATATATATAGTTAAATATATTTTGAAAATATCTATTAACATACTTAAAAAAATCCGTATGAGAGGTTATTAAAATTTGAAATGAGAATACAAAAATTTCAATATTAAAAAAATNGTAAAATATATTTTGAAAATATCTATTAACATACTTAAAAAAATCTGTATGAGAGGTTATTAAAATTTGAAATGAGAATACAAAAATTTCAATATTAAAAAAATATGGGGACGAAGATATATGTTCGTGATACACGTACAACTTTATTCGACAAGGAGATTAGTGGTAATTAATAATTTTGGGTCAGGAGAACTTGGAAATGAGGGTCTACGTACACGTGACTTGACTTTATTTCAATATCTATTATTCGATTTTTATCGTATCCTCTTTTTAATTTGCCGACTAATTAGCTTTTTTGATAATTTTTTAATGATTTTTTAATTAAACAATCAATTATATTGACTTTTTTTTTGTTAAAGGAATTTAATCGGTTTTGTTTTCTCTTTATCATCGCCGTAGATTGCACGTTAATTGAGCATTAATCACTTATTTTGGAGAAAAAGGACCCCACACTGACTCATAAAGACTTTGGTCTGATTAGGACAGATTTAACACAGAGAGTGATAGTGAGATTACATTGCTTTCTTTCCACTTGCACACGTGGACCCCTCTCACATCCCCTCGAGGCCTTGACCCCTTCGTTTCTCCATAATTTGACAAGGTTAAAAGATTTATCACACGATGTTAAAAAAAAAAAAAAAAAAATTTATCACACATAATTAAAAATATAATAATTTTTTAATTTTCTAGATTAAAATCACAGTTATCATTCATTTAAATACATTTCGACTAATGGAATATCAATCTGCATAATACTAATAATCATATACAATAAAAATACATTTATTTTTGTATTAAAAACCCAAAACATCATCTAATTTCATACAAAAACAAACTCCTAAAACCTCATCTAATATAAAACGGAAGGAATATTCTTTTTTTTTCCAATCTTTAAATTTTTGTACCCAACATTAATGTAACATTGATAATTATGTAGATAAGACACATCCTTGACTTGTAGTCTAGTGCTGTCAAAGTATTTGAAAGTTATATTAACATAATTGTATAAATATTGTAAAATTTTTTATATATGTCACTTAACTATAGTTTCATTCCATATATGAATTTTGAGTTTTTGAGAAAATTACACATAATTATTGAGATATAGTTCATTCCATAGACATAGAATAAAATAAAAAATTAACAAAATGAATGAATATTAACGAAATTCGATAGATTTAATCGAGTAACATATTAGTCTGCTATCAATCTTACAGTAGTTAATTTTTAAAATCTTTTCTCTTTATGAAACACAGAAATTTTATGTTATTTGTTTAATTCACGCAAAACTTTTCAGTACAGTATTTCACAAACCAATAATACATATTTTATCGGATTTGAATTCAAAATGTCATATAACTTACGATAATAACACAAACCATTACGACACTACATTACAAATCTCAATCAATATAATCAATATAATAAATAGGTATTGGATACAATTATAGTTATTAGATATCCAAGATACGATTTGTTTACATCTTTTCTATATCACTAGATATATCTCCTTACATCTAAACATGTTGAAAACAAAACTGGTTTATTTCTAAAAGTAAGAACTATTCACTCAATCAATTGAAGTTGATGCATTTAATTCAATTCAAACAACCACCTATACTGCTATACAAAACACAGGAATATAGTACTAGGAAATTTGTACATATGTAAAAAGTGAAACAGTTTGGGAGAAAGTTAAAAAAGGTGTCTCCTATACTCGAATCTGTTTGAAAATGGAAGAGCAAACGAATGTGTACAAGAAAATGAAAAAGTTTCATGAATCACGGATGCGATGCGATGCTTTTTCCAAAATTTGTAAAACTTTTTGGATACTTCATGACAAGTTGGATGACCTCATGTAATTGGAGTGAGGATGATGTCATAATNTGAAGAGCAAACGAATGTGTACAAGAAAATGAAAAAGTTTCATGAATCACGGATGGATGCGATGCTTTTTCCAAAATTTGTAAAACTTTTTAGATACTTCATGACAAGTTGGATGACCTCATGTAATTGGAGTGAGGATGATGTCATAATAGACGTCATTATTCTTAAGATTTGGACTTTGGAGTGGTATTCACGTGGAGGAGCTTTAACGATATGGGATCATCTATGAGCAGCCGCCGCCTCGCCTTGCTCACCACTTTAACCTTTTTTTATTTCTTTTCATTTTTCTCCCCACGCGATTATTTACGTGCGTGAGGTACACGCTTCATATTTCCACTACACAAAAAGAGATAATTTGTTTCGTAGTATGTTTGTTATATTACAATTTTTCATATTTGTTATATATAAAATATTTTAATAGATAATTTATTTGTAAATTCATTGGTTATGATTAAATCAATATCATTTTTATAATCGACAAAACACTACAAACAAGTATTAATTCTCCTAAAAACGAAGTCATCTTATGGATTTACATTAGTAATCAATTCTCCTAAAATACATAATTAACTAACAAATTTCACTTAACCATTTAATCCTATTTAATCACTAACAAATTTCACACATCTAAAATGGTGTGACCGGCTAAAAAAATCTCATTTTTCAACTAGAGTTTTATATGCTCTATTTTGAAAAAATGAATATTGATACATAAAATTTTATGATGGACATACACTATACAAACACTATATAAAAAATGATGTACACGCGCCCGTAATTAAATTTCGTTTGTTACCTTTCCACCATAATAACATCGCCTCTTTCGTTTCTCCTTCCCATTAATTTCCTCCCTCCTTCCAAATTTATTTCTTTTTCTTTTTTTCCAAAATAAGCAAAAAAAAAAAAAAAAATTATATAAAGGAAGCTAGAGATTAATTAAAAATAAACAAAACACACAAACTCATCAAGATTCTCTCAACTCATCAAGATTCTCTCATCAGAGACAAACAACATGGATTCATCGTCATCAACGTTTCTCACAACCACAACAACAAGCTTAAACCAAAGTTCAAGAAACTCACCAAAGCAAAAGAAGAAGAAGTCTTCGTCTTCGTCTTCTTCTCCAACAAACAAATCCATCAAAGTCCGTTACATCTCAAACCCCATGAAAGTCAAAACTTGTGCTTCCAAGTTCAGAGAGCTCGTTCAAGAACTCACTGGCCAAGACGCCGTCGATATTCAAGAACCGGAGGAGCCAGTCCTTTCTCCCTCCGACCGTAGTCTTTCTTCACCACCGTGCACGGCGGAGAATCTTGCGCCGAGTGTTCTTCTTCATCAGGAGCCGTTGGATGAGAGAGTCGTGGACTATTATGAGCCGTTGGATGGGGAAGAAATGTTTTTGCCTGATCAAATGTCGGCAGGTTTTTCAGGGTTTTTTTCTAATGGGTTTTATAATGTGAATGACTTTGGAAGAATCGATTCTATGTGAATCGAGTTTTTTTAGAGTTTTCATGATTACGTAATTGATACATAAATAAAATTTAGCATAAAAAAAAAAATTGATGGTACATGAAGATATAAATTTTACTAGGGTTTGTGAAGCAGATAATTAATTAGTAAGTTCTTTGTAAAAATGCTTTTGAATGAATCTTTTGTTCTTTTATATGTTTATAATCTCTTGGGTATGTTGCAAGTAATAGCTACTCTAAAATTAAAATTTGAAATTTTGAGAATTTTTTTTGTTTACTTTTTTTTTTTTTTATTGTAGAGTAAAAAACATGATACTACTCATATGTTAGCATTAGTAAATTTGGATTATTGTGAGAAGTGAGGACATTATTATATATCTGAAACTTAAGAAACCTTTAGCCTATCATAACGTCGTTCTACTTTGGTATAAAATCATGGGTTTTTCAGTTGAGATTCAACCTTAAGGACTTTGACTTATGAAATAAATCTCCCTTGCGATTATTATGAAAAGTTAGACTTTGCTTGTGAATGAAAACAGGGAACAAAATGGTACGAACACGAGAGACTTGACAAGTTCCGGTCTCTAAAATTAAATGTCTCACTTATTGCTGAAAAAGAAAAAAAGATCAATGGCATACAGTCCCAACGTTCACATTTTCTGTGACCACCCACCCAAATAATTTTGACAACCTCTGTTTCCAAATTTTTTCGCTTTTATGCATGTTTACAATAAGTTTGTTTACCCTTTCTGCGGTTAGATTTGTTTGTAACCAAGCACTAAAAAAAATGCTTAGTGCTGCTGGAAAAAAGAAAATTTTGTTTCAATTGCATTTGCATACAATCTCACATTCACATTTTTGTGAACACCCCTCAACCAAATAAAGTCTCTTAGCATTCTCTTGTAGCCTAATCTGCTCGGTTTTCCAATCTCTTTTATTTTCTAACCGGGTCAACATTCTTTGTGTTCTTATTCACAGTTTCCCACCTTGCAAAACACAAACAAAAATGGTTGATTTTTAGGAGAGTAGCATGGAATATTGTTGTATATTTGCGAGATAAAATCTCAAAATGAAAAAAAAGAAGAAAATAATTGATGAAGTGGATACCATTTTCTCTAGGACTTCTTAAGGATTTTTTTTTTTTTTCCTTTATTAGTGTGTGAATGATATTTAAAACTCTTAAACTCATATATATAAGTCCAAAAACATGATGAACCTAGAAATTGAATTGGTGAATTTTCTTCGGCCCAATCAGATGAATAACTCCTACATCAATACTCAGTTTTTTTATATGAATAAGTAGGAGATTCTAGGTCTAGATCCGTATATCCTCTACAACCCGAGGCTAGAGTATGTTATAAGTTTCTGTCCCAAATGTCACACAAATCTTGAGTAACAAACATAATAGAAAAGATTTAAAGGAAAAACAAATGAAGGAGCTTCTAAAAGAGTGTTTAAATCTGAACCTTAGGCAGAAGATGAAAATACGCCCACACCTTCGTGGTCCAGTGGCGGTTTGTCCTGGGGAATGGGTT
>OVAF01004250.1:0-10374 GCA_900406245.1 Odontarrhena argentea
TTCAGGATTTTGGCTTTTTAGACAAAGGAATGGAACGAATAGACCAATATTTCAAAATAAAATCTGTTTCAAATTCAGAGGATAATTTGGATGATTTGCCATGGGATCCAACTGAAAGAAACATGTGAAGACGGCCACACGCAACCGGATCGGAGATGAGTTTTTGAGTGATTGTTTAGTATGTTATATTGAAAGGGAGTTGTTTGGGTTGGTTACAAATGAAATAGTGGTAAAAAGATTTCANGAGAGAGCGAAGAGTACATTTGTATGTGTTTTTTTTTTTTATGATGTTTGGATGATTTAATATGAAACATTTATTTAGTGGTTTTAATATTTGCCCCTGATCAAAATAATTCCTAGATTCGCTGCTATATATATATATATATATATATATATTGTGTATAATCTAAATCTATTTTGTAATGGGATAACCCAAACACAATAAATTAACTTAGTAACTAGATGATGATGGTCTAAACAAGACAGTATTAAACCCTAGCAAGGATTCGTAAATTACCTTAACCAATTTAATTCACATTTGTAATGCATAAAATACATCTAATTAATTGTATTATCATAAAGATCAAACTACAAACCTAAGCAAAAATCTAAACTCTAGATACTGTAATCACGTTTCTATAAACTTTTATATGATTCTAATTTTTGTTACAAACTAATCTTTTTATCGTTACAATCCATATTCATATTCTTAAATTACACCATCTAAACTAATCTTTTTATCGTTACCATGTTCATCTTCTTAAATTGCACCACCTATTTGGCATCGATCTAATTTCATGAAAGTGTCCACTTACATAACAGATTCACTACACACAACAGATTTATGAGACAATGATATATAAAGTTACATTTTCTCACTTCTCATTCTACCACAAAAACATATTCTACATGGTTAATTTCCACATCATAATTGTTATAGATTTATTGTTTATTAATGTATGAATATATATATATATATATATATATATATATATATATATACTTCTCTTTCCGTCACATCAGACGATCTCATCCGCATGACATCATCATTGTTAATACTCCTTAATTAAAAGAAATGAAGTGGGAATGAAGAAAATCTTAATACATAAAACCAACAAAATGTAAAAGGATCGAATAATCAATCTCTTGAAACATCAGACGACATATCTTCAAAACGAAAAGTATAAATGTGGAACCAATTTTATTGGAAAAATAATTAAGAATATTATAATGATTGAGAACAATATCACATTTTTAATGTGGTGAGAAAATGAAATAATTAGTTTAATTTTCAACAAGATATTAGATTTTGTATTCAAAGATATTGATTATCTTGATTCTTAACCAACACAAATCATAAACTATTGATTTAGTGAAGGTTCATGTCGATAAATCTAATAACTAAAAAAAAAAAAACCTAAATAAAAATTTCGCATATCGCTCAAAATAATTTCTTGTTTTAAATAAAACTGACTAAAAATGTTAATAAGCAAACCTTGGGGACTATTTTGGAGAGAAATGTCATTTTAGCTTTTAATGAGGGCTTAATATAAAAATGACAACTACGTAAAATTCTTTTTTTTTTTTTTTTTTTCCCATCTAAACCTTTATTACAACTTAGAAGTGATACAGAGCCGACGATTTAGTGAATACAACCTCGAAGAGTGTAGAGCCCAAAAGAGGGAAACCTTGGTGTTACACAAACCTTAAGATGATGACAACCCTAATGAAAGCCAAAAAAACCCAACAAAGATACACTAAGAGCATCTCCAGTGGAGAACTATTATGGGGTTCTTACTTTAAAAAGAAAAGAAAAAAGAAAATAATAATAATTGTTTATTCAAAAAACTTTAGAATCGGCTCTTCTATTAGAGTCGGTAGGATCAGTTCTTAACTTCTTTTAGCTACACGTGTCTTAAGTCCACTGATTCCTCTTTTTTTTTTAATTCAAAACCAACACGACCCTTTTTCTCTCATTGATTGATTCATTTATTTTAAAAAACTTAGTACAACTTTTGAATTAAATTATTATTAGATTTAATGTTAAAATATCGTTAAGAACCCAACATGGGTTCTTCATTGATGGTGGTATAACAGACTAAACATGGGAGAACCCATAGAAACAACACAGAGACTAACACTAGGACATAAACCAAGAACACGCAAGAAACCTGCATAGAATTAAGGAAACTCCAACTGAAACTCCTTTAACTGTACAGCCATCACCAACTACTAGGATTCTCCTATAGCGAATAAAGGCTACCTCACAAACAAGGACATTGCATTTTATTCCGGCAAGACAAAATTGAAGAACACATTTATTTTCTCAGTCTTCTCCCAAAAACGGCGATGTCGAGAAGCTAAAGAGCTATGACTTGGAAATGCCTAAGTAGAAACCAATGAGAATATCAGATCTCGAACGAACTGTAAAGTAGGAACAAGGATCGAATCCGAGTAAAAACCGGTCACAATGATACTAGATAGTAACGACACGAGATAAGGCCTGGAAGACTCCATGACATCACTAGAAGAGAAGAGAAGCAAGAGTAGACCAAAATCAGAGCAAACACCAACGAGAACAAGGCATCAACTCAAACTTCACCAGACACTAAGACTAAACATGAAAGAACCCATACTAACACTAGGACATAAACAAAAAACACGCAAGAAACCTGCAGAGAATTAAGGAAACTCCAATTGAAACTCCTTCAACTATAGAGCCATCACCAACGACTAGGATTCTCCAATAGCGAATAAAGGCTACCTCACAAACAAGCACATTGCCTTCTATTCCGGCAAGACAAAATAGACAACGGCGATGTCGAGAAGCTAAAGCGCTATGACTTGGAAATGCCTAAGTAGAAACCAATGAGAATATCAGATGTCGAAAGAACTGTTAAGTAGGAACAAGGATCGAATTCGAGTAAAAACCGGTCACAACGATACTAACCATCAGAGATTGAGATCGAAGGAGGAAAGGAGATAGCACCGCAAAGAAGAAGTCGCCGTGAAGAATCCAAAATCTGAGAAGGAGCAAAAAGGACTGCCTATGGCGAGGCGTATGCTGCTGGAGCAGCTTCGAGGTCCTTTCTGTATCGGAACCTCTGCTACATCTCAGACCAAAACTGACCACCACAAGCCACCTTTTAGACCACCATAGTCGCACAAACCGCAAAGGAACAAGGGCAAAACCCAAACTAAAACAAGGAAGGAAAACGAGATTGAGAACACAAGAGATCTTGAGTACCGGGTCGATACCGAAGCTATGATAGCCACCGCATCGATCCGGAGTCGAGCGCGAGCGAGATCTGGTGAGAACCTTCTTGGCGGCTGTGGCGAGCTTGGGTCGTTTGTTCTTTTTAAACTGTATCATCTAGATAAATTCTTAAAGAAAATTAAGGATTAAAAAAAGATAATGGTGGTCAACTGACCATCTTGACCACAATTTGGCTCTGCCACTAGTTTAAACAATCTTCTTTGGATAGAGATTAATGTTCGTCTCACTTCGGTAGTTAGTTTTTATCCTTGATTTTGATACCACCAATTAATTGTTCGGATCGATGTTTTTTTTTTTTCTTAATCTTCTTCGTTTGGGCAATGTCTCCCTAGCTTAGACATGTATATCATCTTGTTAATCTTGTTGCTCAATAAAATTGTAGAGTAAAATGAAGGAAAAAAAAAAAGTTTGCCCAACAAAATTAGGATAATATCTTTATAATATAGAAGGGTTACCATTCTCAACTAGCTACGAGAAGCTGACATGTGGCACATCAATTTTAAATTATTTGTTTGTTAGTCCCTCTATTTACTTCATTATTATTTTTACTCATTAATTAACTTAAAAATATATGAACAATTCCTTAAAACTTATATTACAATACAAATTATACATAATTTCTACAGCTCATAAGAGATTTAATCAAATATTACTATGATTTTTTATAAATCATGCGAAAAAATTATTTCAATAAAAGCTAAAAATAATAAGAAAATAATTTAGTATTGATATTTTACATAGATTTTAAAAATTATCAAAATATTTTTCCCATAAAAATTATCAAAATAATTTAGTTATCCATGAAATAATAAAAAAATTGTGATTGTACACTGGCTTTAGACACTGTAGAGGCATTTATAAACATTCACAGCCACTTTCTTACTTATTCTTCGACACGATAGTTTTTTAAAAAGCTACAAAAGCGCTTTTATTATTTTGCAGCCAAAATTCCCTACAGCCGCAACCAACTAAAAAAAAGTCTACATCCAAAGTTAGGGCTGAGGAAATTACCCAGAACCGAAGAACCGAACTGAACCCAAACCGAAACCAACTAAATACCCGAATGGGTCCTAAAGTCATATACTCGAAGAACCGGAACATAATCCGAACCAAACCGAGAACCGAATGGGTGCCCGAAATATCCGATATACAATTATATATTAAAAATATTAACTATATATAATGATTTTATACCCACTTATCTATGATTACAATTATAAATCCGATAATATAAATTTATTTTCTACCAAAATAAATGTAATATCCAAAATAACCAAAATCTCAAAAAGTTAATATCTATATTTAAAAAAAAATAATTAATTTTTTAAAAAATTTAACAAAAAATTTATAAAAATTATGATCTTTTGGATACCCGGAACCAAACCGAACCCGGAGAGAACCGACCCAAATCCGAACTGAAAATTAGAAATACCAGATTGGGTCTTAAATCTCTAGAACCAAAAACNCAGAGTAAAATGAAGGAAAAAAAAAAAGTTTGCCCAACAAAATTAGGATAATATATCATATATTGTTGCCCCCAAAAAAACATATCTCCATCTTATTCGGTGTTTTTCTTTCTATATAGGTCATGAATTTTCTTTTTGGTCTTTAAAAAAAAATTCAAGAAAAAAAAAAACCTGCTTAATTATACCGAAGAAGCAGCCAAACGTAATTACTTAAAAAAGAAACATTAATAGGTCAGTACCAAAATATGCCTAAATTGATTAGAAGCAGGTGTTAATGTACTGTTTTTGTTGTATCTATCCCAGAAAATCTTCCTCATAATAATTCATAATCAAATGTTTTCTGGGTAAAACTTATCTCTTACTCGTTCGTATTTAGAAAGAATAAAAAAAAGAAAAAGAAAATGAGAAAACCTAAAATGAGAAAAAAAAAAAAAGAAAGATAAGCAGAGAAAGTTTCCATCATTGTTGACTCCCTTTACAAGGACAAACTCCGATTCAACCTCAGATTTGATCTGAGTGATTAACAATGGAGACTCCACCGGCGGAGGAGTTACTGAAGAAGATACGCGAGCTAGAAGAGAGCCAGGAGCATCTCAAGCAGGAGATGTCGAGGCTCAAAGTATCGGCGGAGATGAAGCAGCGTTCGCATTCGGTTTCCCCGCAACGGAGAAACACCGGAGACGGAACTCTCTTGTGGAGAAAGAGCGGCTCGGCTTCTTTCCGTCACGCTTCGCCTTTGCGCAAAGCCGGAGGAGCTGCTGCTCAGGGACAATCGGCAGGCAAGTTCACCGATAAACAGTATTTGAATATTTTGCAGTCTATGGCTCAAGCTGTTCATGTCTTCGATCTAAATGGCCAAATTATCTTTTGGTGAGTAGTTAGATTCTCTGCTTCTTCTTCTTCTTGGATTTGATTCCTAGAGTTTAGGAAATCCGGTGAGACTTTCCTTCTACAACTCCGTGCTATGTATCGCATTCCTGATTTTCAGATTCCAATTTTGTTCCAGGAACTCAATGGCGGAAAAGCTTTATGGCTTCTCAGCTGCAGAAGCACTTGGGAAGGATCCGATTAATATACTTGTGGATGGTCAGGACGCTGCCGTCGCTCAAAATATTACTCGGCGTTGCAGCAGCGGAGAGAGCTGGACTGGTGAGTTTCCTGNTGAGACTTTCTTCTACAACTCCGTGCTATGTATTGCATTCCTGATTTTCAGATTCCAATTTTGTTCCAGGAACTCAATGGCGGAAAAGCTTTATGGCTTCTCAGCTGCCGAAGCGCTTGGGAAGGATCCGATTAATATACTTGTGGATGGTCAGGACGCTGCCGTTGCTCAAAATATTACTCGGCGTTGCAGCAGCGGAGAGAGCTGGACTGGTGAGTTTCCTGTCAAGAACAAAGCCGGAGAGAGATTTTCAGTCGTGACTACCATTTCTCCCTTTTATGATGATGATGGTTCTCTTATTGGGATCATCTGTATCACCAATGATTCTGCACTCTTTCAAGACCCGAGAGCCCTTCCGCCTAAGACAAGGGGGCAAGAAGGGGAAACAAGCTTTAGCCGCGCGACTAGTACTGTTGCATCTAAGCTTGGTCTGGACTCCAAAGAGGCTGTTGTGTCCAAACTTGGCCTTGATCCTCAGCAACCTATACAAGTTGCTATAGCCTCCAAGATATCAGATTTGGTTAGTTTAATCGTTTGTTGCAGATTCTCATCTTTCATTTTACTTTTCTATNAAATCATTTGTTGCAGATCTCTTTTTTCTGTTTACCTTTCTATTGTTTGACTAGTGTAGTCAAAGTTACAGGCGTCCAAGGTGGGGAATAAGGTCAGGTCGAAAATGCAAGCAACTGATAATAACGTTGCACACGATGAGGGTGGAAGTGGGGACAGTCATCAGTCCGATCAGGGTTTCTTTGATGCTGCTTTCTCTGACCGGAGGGAGGATGCTGCAGCAAGTGGTGCTGGCACACTTAGGGGGGATTTTATCCAATCTCCTTTTGGTGTATTCTTACGTAGCGATGACAAGTCTTCTACAAAGCCATCCAAAGATTCCAATGATGAAAATGATGGAAACTCGGTTGTCCCTAAGAAACTTACCTCAAAAGCTGAAGAGTGGATGGCAAAAAAAGGATTGTCATGGCCATGGAAAGGGAATGAAAGGGAAGGTTTTGAAGGAAGGCGTGGTCATTCTGTGTGGCCTTGGGTGCAGTCTGAACAACAAAAAGAACAGGCTCAGCAAAGTAACTCTGTTAATAGTGTTAAGTCTGAAAGCCATGCATCTGAAAGTTATAAGACTGCCAGTAACGAGGCTATGGGATCTTGGTCTTCATCTGTTAATGTGAACAGCACAAGCAGTGCTAGCAGTTGTGGAAGTACCAGCAGCAGTGTTATGAACAAAGTCGATATGGATAGTGACTGCCTGGACTATGAAATCTTGTGGGACGATTTGACAATTGGAGAACAAATTGGGCAAGGTGATGTAATCATTTTTTGAAAGACATATCCATCCGTCAAGACGTTATACCATTTTCTGTGGTTTTCTGGTCGCTACTAACATGTTCTGATTGTATCCCTCTTTTTACTTACAGGTTCATGTGGAACTGTATATCACGGTCTATGGTTTGGATCTGTACGTTCTTGCTTTTTCTTTATGTTCTAAAAATATGCGTCATAAAATTTTTACATCCTCTGAAAAAATCATGAGCTGAAATAGTCTCTTACTAGAATAAACAAATTGAGTCTCTTACCTAGAGTGGCTGATGTCCCTGCAGGATGTAGCTGTGAAGGTATTTTCCAAACAAGAATATTCGGAAGAGATAATAATGTCTTTTAGACAAGAGGTATTCTTGTTTTCTATCAATTCTCTAAAGCATGTTCAGTAACAGACAATTGATATTCAATTGGTTTTTAGAGTGACACCTACTTTCTGTCATTCACATTTTCTTTAAATATCATCCCATAAACTACAACAATTTTCCCGTATCCAGTCTTATCCTGGACTGCATCTACCAGGAATATTAATCTTTTGAGATCAGCCTAGCCACTCGTTTTTATTTACATGCTGGACTTGTTTTCTTCCTAAGGTATCTTTGATGAAAAGACTTAGACATCCAAATGTTTTGCTGTTTATGGGAGCTGTGACATCACCACAGCGTCTTTGTATAGTGACAGAGTTCCTTCCACGGTTCGTTCTTATCTCTTTGGCTATAACTACACTACCTTTTATGCTCTTTGAACTCCAAGTACTCATACCCTAAATCTGTCAAATAACCTATGCAGTGGAAGTCTCTTCCGTTTGCTACAGAGAAATACATCAAAATTGGATTGGAGGCGACGTATCCATATGGCCTCGGACATTGTGAGTATTAGTTGGGCTTGATTTCCAGTTTTGTGATCTTGGCGTTTATTTCCATTTGTCTTGCTTATCGTTCTTTCTAACTCTTTGATTCAGTCACCATATCTCCTTTTCAACATGCAACATAGTTTTTTTTCCCTTTTTTTTTTAATGTACTTTTTCCCACAGGCTCGTGGCATGAATTATCTTCACCACTGTAGCCCACCCATCATTCACCGTGATCTGAAGTCGTCAAATCTACTGGTCGATCGAAATTGGACTGTGAAGGTATTGCTTTCATTGTTGAAATCATATTATTTTCGCTTATTCCGTATAAGTACTAACTTTTGACCATGCTTATAGTAGTCTCAAATGAACTAAAAACAAGATAGGGATGAACTGGATATGGATGTCTCGATATATTTTGTTGCATTTCATCTGTTTTTGACACGGGTTAAATATATTAGTCTAGGTTTAGTAATTCCATTTTGTTGGAACTGAGGGGTTTTATATATGACAGACTTTGATATTCCACTCGTTAGACTTTGAAGAAAAATGGAAATAGAGATAAAGATATTCTAAACAATACATAAAGCTTTAGATAATAATTTATCTTTTGTGAATGTACCAGAGAGCAGAGGCATAGATCATGATTGCAGAACTAGAAACTAATGTTGACGTAAAAAGTTCTGCTTGTCATTGTTAACTTACAGTCTCATCTTTAACAGGTTGCTGACTTTGGTCTTTCGCGTATCAAGCATGAGACATACCTCACGACGAAGACAGGAAGGGGAACGGTACTTAACTTCAACTCTTACCGAGTTAATTCCTCATTTTTATGATTCAATTATCATGATAATTTCAATTGATTTGACCTGTTTTCAGCCTCAATGGATGGCACCGGAAGTTCTTCGAAATGAGGCTGCTGACGAAAAGTGAATTCTCATTCTGTGCTTGGTTAAGTTCCTTTACTTATCAGTGCCCTAGCCTTCCTTTCTAATGATGCTCGTACTCTCTAAACTGCAGGTCTGATGTTTACAGCTTTGGAGTAATACTATGGGAGCTTGTGACTGAGAAAATCCCTTGGGAAAATCTGAATGCTATGCAGGTATAGTTTCCTCATTAGATTTTTTCTTAGTAATCTCGAGATGAAAATTAGACCAGGAAAGCTAAATATTGGCCATACCTCAAAGATAAACGAGGCCATATGGTCCCAGAAAGAACCCCAATGTTACAAAAACTGCAGCTAAATCTTCACTGTTGAAATGCATCTAGTTTCCATCGACCCCATAAATACGTATTACCCATTTTGGCTATTGTAATATTTAATGTAAAGCACTACCGTGAAATATCTTTATATAAAAACGCACCTGTACAAGTTCAGTGAGTTGATAGTTTTTTTGTTTGTTCATATCAAAAGGGTTGTTTTGCAGTTGTACGAATTACATGTTGTACGTCTGTCAGGAAAATCTGTTTTATATAAGAAATTTACATATTCCATCTCCTCTTAAGGTCCTGCATGTACGCATAGAATTTGAAGAAAAGTATATTTCAAGTATTTGCAGGTGATTGGAGCAGTGGGGTTCATGAACCAGAGGCTGGAAGTTCCAAAGGATGTTGATCCTCAGTGGATTTCTTTAATGGAAAGCTGCTGGCATAGGTAAGTATAACATATACTTTTCTACAAGAAATCGCCTCCTTTAAGTTCCGGTCATTGATAGTGGCTGCATATAGGAGCGTATAAACTTGAGGTTTTATTCTTTTTTTTCTAATGAAAACTATCTGCAAAATCAGCCTTTTAGGTATAATAACAAGTTTGATGATTTAGTGTAAGTTTTGATTGCTAAGATGGTCAGTTTTTTAACTTTTACCTAAACAAATATATATAGCTGGTAAATGTCTTAGTCATTTTCATAAAAATGTCAACGCCCATTACTGTTGTCAGTCTTGCACAGTTGTGGTTAATTAATATGTTTCCAAAGTAAATGAAGCAGCAGCTAATGCGAATAAGATGTTTGTGCAGTGAACCACAGTGTAGACCATCGTTCCAAGAAGTTATGGAGAAACTAAGAGAGCTTCAAAGAAAATACACTATACAGTTCCAGGCAGCTCGTGCTGCATCAATAGACAACTCTTCCCTCAAGGAAAAATAAAACCAGGGAGAAAAAAACTGATGTTCCTGTTCCACGTTGAAGAAGAGTAAGAAGAAGAAGCTTAGCAACAGAAGCCAGAAGGAAAGGCCTTGTGTTTGTGTTGATGCAAAATGAACAGAGGCAACAAGAAGAAAGAAGCTCTC
>OVAF01004251.1:0-10371 GCA_900406245.1 Odontarrhena argentea
ATAATAAAAGTTTAGTCTGGGGACAAATCCGATTGAAATGAAAATTTAGCAGACGTATCCGAAAGTCTGCTCAACAGTTAATTTTTAAGATTTAAATTTAAAATTATAAAAAAAATATTTTGATGAAAGAAAAAGNGTAAAAACATCTTAAACTCTATTATTTTAGACTGTGTAAAATAAAATTTTGAGAAAAGAACTAATATATAAAAATCTAGGTTTTTCAGCAAACTAACTTGTAAGTCTGCTGATTCAAAAAATATGAATGGGCGTGAAAAGAACTTTTGGGGGGAAAAATCTAGGTTTTTCAGCAGACTAACTTGTAAGTCTGCTGATTCAAAAAATATGAATGGGCGGGAAACGAATTTTTGGGGGAAAAAATCTAGGTTTTTCAGTAGACTTACAGGTTAGTCTGCTTGAACCGAAATTTTTGACCTAACCGGGTTTCAGAGACCCAGTATAAAAACTAATTTGGCTGCTGGAAACCCTAATTTAGTTATAACAAAATTTTGTCTCTCTCACTAAAACGGCGCCTCTTTCTCTCTCTTCTCTCACCTCTCCGTCCCATACCACAATTTTCTCTTCTTCGCCGTTGTATTATGGGGAGATCCAGCGATGTTAGTGGTTCATCTGATGGAAGACGTGGTGGTGGTGGTAATTCATCGTCCCTAATCACTCCTTGGTATGTTCTCTCTTGCTATTCTCCTTTAAATTCTTGTTCTTGTTTTCAAATCTACTTTGTATAATTATTCTTCTTCTTCCCTTTCCTTGACTTGACTTGTTTTCAGAAGAAGAAGACGTGGTGGTGGTTGTGATTCATCGTCCCTAATCTCTCCTTGGTAATTATGCCTGATTCTTCTCCTTCTCTGGTATGTATTCCTAAATTGCTTCTTTGTTTTATAAATCTACTACGTTTTCTTCTGGGTTTGTAGATGATTAGGTTCTGTTAGTGGTCTTAGCATTTGATAGATGATTTGATACGTGGGTAGACGGTCAGTCTTTTGGTGCAGTCTTCTGGGGCAGATTTTTGGCGCAGACTTACGGGTTAGTCTTCTGGGACATACTTCTGGCGCAGACTTACCGGTTAGTCTTCTGGCGCAGACTGACTAGTTCGTCTTCTGGGGCATACTTCTAGCGCAGACTTACCGGTTAGTCTTCTGATGCTGACTTTTGGGGCGGACTTCTGGCGCAGACTTACCGGATAGTCTTCTGGGGCATACTTCTGGCGCAGACTTACCGGTTAGTCTCCTGGCGCAGACTGACCAGTTAGTCTTCTGGGGCATACNTAGACTGACTAGTTAGTCTTCTGGTGCATACTTCTGGCGCAGACTTCAGGCGCAGACTTACCAGTTAGTCTTCTAGGGCATACTTCTGGTGCAGACTTACCGGTTAGTCTCCTGGCGCAGACTTTTGGGACAGACTGCTAGCGCAGACTTCAGGTGGTTATGATTATTGATCTCAGTTTTCTCGAGAGATCTTGTATACAAAAGTCATGTCCCCATCGCTAGTTTTTTTGTTTCCGTTATGTTTTAATGTTTGTAAATGATAAAATATTGTTGCTTGGAACAATGTTTATAATGTTACATTCTCTTAATACATAAAATTTGGAATAATGACAGCTTTGTATGTGCATAAACCTTTACCAAAACCTAAGTTAATTTAATTCGTACACATTTTTCGTAGTCTGAATGTAATAGTTAATTACCTCAAAACACAAAAAATCCTATACATGTCCAAATTATGTGCTATTCCAACAAGTTCTTTCATGACAGTTTCATAAAAAATCATGCAGATGAACCATTCTTTTGCCATTACATAAGTAAAATACATTTCCATACAAAAACAATGTAAATTAACGTAAGGTTCTAATTACTTAAAACACACAAAATACTCTTCCATGACAACCCATCTCCCAAAGAATGTTAAACCGTCAGAAACAGTCTCCCCAAACTCATCTCCCATCTTCCATGTTATGCATTGCCTGACAAATACAGAAGTCACCATATTATTAAATAGAATAAGACATACCTTGGCCGACAGACTAACATATATGTCTGCCAGGAGACATATAGCAGACTTATCTGTTAGTCTGTTTTAAACCGTCTGAAATCAAAATAAACACAAGAATCTTCTTAGAACATATAATATTGCGAATAAAGTGACCAAAATTGAACTGGATGACCATGTGGACATATTAAACAAGATTCGTGAAAAAAACTTTTAAAAAAATATACAGAAATGAGGAAAGGACGCTTTAGCATTTTAGCAGACTATGACGACAGTCTACCCGATATGGGCAGACTTACGGGTACGTCTTCTACCGGTACGCCGCGGTAGACATACCCGACAGTCTGTTGTAAACCGTCTGAAATCAAAATAAGAACAAGAATCTTCTTAGAACACACAATATTGCGAATAAAGTGACCAAAATTGCACTGGATGACCATGTGGACATATTAAACAAGATTCGTGAAAAAAACTTTTAAAAAAATATACAGAAATGGGGAAAGGACGTTTTATCATTTTAGCAGACTATCACGACAGTCTGTCCGATTTGGGCAGACTTACCGATACGTCTTCTACCTGTACGACGAGGTAGACATACCCGACAGTCTGCAAAAATGCCTAATTTAGTAGACTTACCGGTACGTCTGTTTATTATTGCAGACTGTCGGGTACGTCTACAAAATAAAATAGGGGTCTACTTTTGCAATTGACGAAAAAAAGGTAGAAGACTTACAAGTAANTAAGACTTACCAGTAAGTTTGCTAGTCAAAGGGGCTACTTTTGGAATTGAAAAAATATTCAGACAGTCTGCTGAGACGAGCAGACTTACTCCGGTACATAGTAGACATACATGACAGTCTGCTCTAATTTCATAATTTCTTGTACGTCTGCCGATTGTAGCAGACTTACCGAGCAGACTTACACTCACCAAGCAGACTTACGTGACAGTCTGCTATATTTTTGTAGACTTACTGCCTAATTTAATAGACTTATCAGTAGGTCTTACGAGTAGACTTACTGGTAGGTCTGACGAGTAGACTTACCTGTAGGTCTGCTAGAAATAAACAGACTGTCGTGACAGTCTTTTAATACACTATCGGTTGAAGTATAAGTTTTTAAACACGGTCAACGGTAAATATGCAAGGTGGTAAGTCTACAAAATTAGGTAGTAAGTCTACTAAATTGAGCAGACTGACGAAAAAGTCTGCTAGAAGAAGTCAAACTGGGTCAAACTGGGTCCCAAAGGGGGACAAAAAGTCTTCCCCCTTGGTCAATTCCAAATCTAGACCTCTTCTACATCAGACTACAACGGACTACAACAGACGTCGGAGTAAGTCTGCCAATATTTTTTTTGTTTTCAAAGGAAAAATAACAGACTTTCCCCGAAGTCTTATAAAATAAAGTTTGTTCTCAAAATAAAAACAATGTAATTTAGCAGACTGTCAGGTAAGTCTGTTATTGCAGATGACTTGTAAATTTAACAACGATCGATCGGAAACTTACTTTCGGCCTCCGTCGAGCTACAGACACGGTCGCCGGAAGAAATACAGCCCAGTTCTAGTCGTTTTGTCACCTACGGTGGCCTAAATCGAGAGCACTATTAACTTTCGAACTATCGGTGGAAATTATATGAGATTTGAGATGAGTTTGATGATTTCGTTGCTGAAAATAGGCATAAGGAGAGGTTAGAGATCGAATTTAAGCTTTTACAGAGCATTAAAAGCTTCAAAACTGTTGAAAATGGTGGTTGGGAGAATTCATGACAATGGCAAAGACGTAAATAAGTGGAGGAGATGAGGACCATTTCGTCCGATGGGTAAAAAAAAAAAAAAAACAGTCCGATGGTATTTCTTCGTAAATAAGGTGGTGTTTGGAGGAGATAAGGGTCCGAAAATTATGGAGGAGAAGGAGGAGGTGAAGGGGGTCTAGATTTGTAATTGAAGCCAAATAGGGGTCTATTTTAGTAAGAAGGCCTTCTTATTTACTCCTACCTAAAGATACTAGTAATACTAATTTTTTAAAAAGAAAAAATTGTTTTGATAACTTTTTATTCTTGTTTTGGTCCAAACACAGGTTCCGAATGGTGACAGCGGTTTGCAGTGCGGTTTAAGGTAAAAACAGTTTGCGGTGTGGTGTAAGACTCGGGGGAGAGAGTCTACAATAGCAGGCAATGGAAGCGATGGGAACAAACTAGCTGGCCTTCGCTCTCTCTAGTGAGTTCTGGTCTAGGGAAAGTGATGATGATGGAGAGTAGAAGTGCTGGCTATTGGCTCTTTCACTTGAACTCGGATCTAGGGGTTTGATGATGGATTGAAGATCGCCACTCAAATGTGTGAAAGCCTTTGTGATAAGATCAAAATCTAGTCCTTAGTGATTCCACACAAAAGACATAAATTCAAGTTTACTAAGTAGGAATCCACCTAACTTAGATAAAAAAAAAAAAACCGAAGCTTTAGAGAGAAATCTCTTTCTTTTCCAAAAATATGTGTGTATGTATATACAATGAAGGGAGAAGTGAGCTTATATATGCTCATTTACAAGTAATCAAATCAATTAACATAAATGCTAAAATCAATCTAAATAATTACAAAAATCAATTAACAAATGAATTAGGATTTGATTGCAATCAACCTTTAGTTTGATTGATTCTTTGTATATAGATATCTTGATATATCCATGATTTGATCTTCTAGAATCTTCCTTTGTATCTTGGCTTGATTTGATGTGAACCATTTGTTGATGAGTCTTGGATATGACATGTATTTCTGGGGTTGCATCACGGTGTGGTTTATATTAATTACAAAATAAGGGCGGTTAATTAAAAAGAAGCGGTAAAAAAAAATTATGGAATGACAACCATAATAAGTGCGGTGCGGATATGATCATTATTAAACTTAATATAATTTTTAATAACATTATGTTTGACCAATTATTTTTTTTCTTAAATAAAATTATATTAGTCAGAAATTAGTCCTCTAATTTTTCTAGAACTAAAAAATGAAAATAAATAGAAAACACATAAAATTATAGAACGGTATGATTTAAGTGGAGTTTAGCGAAACCTGGAACAAATGCAATTAGTGTAAAATAAATGGTATACAATAATATTGGAATGATAACAAAAGTTTTATGTAATATGAATATATAGTTATTAAATTTTGAGTCAAATAAGATAATTAATTCTAAATACAGAAGTCATAACCAATGAAAGTAAATGGTATACGTTTCCTGAAATTTTGAAAGAATTAATAAAATAAAAATTTCGGATAAAACCGCTCTAAACAGTGTTCTTATGCTCCATATAAAGTGCATTACAAATTTATCAAAATTATATAACTTTTACCTTATATAATAATCCGCATTGTGTGTCCTTCTGAATTTCAATTTTGTATTATGAAACTGCACTTAAATTGCTAAATTTGTTGAATGGAAGAAAAACTACGTTTTCTAAAAACTTACACCGCACATCTGTCAACAATCAACCCCGCAATTTATTTCATATCACTCAACCTAGGTGTCTTAACCATTCAAATAATAATTTATATTGTAATTATTTTCTTAATTTAAATTTTATTTAATTATTATTTTATCCAAAATAAGAATTATCACAATTATTTAAACGATTTATTAAGTTTTTTTAAAAATAATATTTTACGTTACACGAAATGTTAAACATGCTTTACAAGAACGAAAAAATAAATCTAAACATAAAATTTAAATATTAATAAATTGTTTAATAACAATTATTATTGAATATCAATAAATTGTTAAAAAAAATTTAAAAAATTTAAAATTTAATATAAATATTTAAATGAAAGTAAGAAATATAAAGTGTCTTTTTAAGTTTAACGTATTTTTTAAAGTTTAAAATAGAAATATAACAAATGCTGTAAAGGTTTTGTGTAATTTTTTCCCGTTGTTTGTAAAAAAAACTTTATTTTTTCTCTTTTTTGTAATTTTTTCGTTTTCTTTGTTAATTTTTGTCATTTTAAAATATGTTTTAAAAAAAATCAAAATTAACTTTTTTCTACGGAATTTAGACAAAAAAAAAAAGAGACTTGACCATTGAGGACCCGACACATGTCAGCTCTTATGAGTATCTTAAAGGTCCATGGAAAGACACATATCTAATTTACATGTTTTAGCAAATTAATTCTGACATATTGTTGGGTCTTACACACCCCAAGAAATGAGGAGTGGACATGCTCTTACATTCAATAGGTAAGCGCTTATTTGGCTACGCAATTCACTTCTAAAATGTCACTACGTGATATAGAAGCAAATATTTTTTTTTTTCTTCTAAAACACAGACAATACGCTTTAATGTAATGCCATCAATGTAGCGGCTAACAATTTGATGTAATGGCTACGATCTAAGACGAGTTCGACTCTAGTCTCATGTTTTCGATATCTTTGTCCATATCATCTTGCATAGCTACATTGCAATATCTTACGTTCGCTCGACCATATATAGCTTATGTGGTCTAACAAGTGTGTCTTTTTATGCATGATCCTCGAGAGTTTCACTTTACTGCCTTTTGAAATGTATTCTTTAATACATTAAGGATACGATTACACATGGTGTTTGACTTTATCAGTCCACCGTCACTGGTTTCATTTCTTGCTCCTCCCACTATTCACTGTTCCACCTCGGGTTATCACGTCTTTTTGAAGACAGATTGATTTCTTGGTCGTCTAAGAGACAATAGACTATTTTTCACTCTAGTGCTCAGAATATCGTGGTATTACCAATGCCGCATCTTTGAAACTACATTGTTACATACTTTATTACTTGTGATAAAGATTCCATTTCAGTGTGTTTCTAAAAACGACGTTTTTCACACCCGGTATATCAAATACAATTTATACCCGTTTAACAACGAAATTAATTGATGTAGTATAGAAGGAGTAGAGCACATTGACCAATGAACAATCTATACTAGAAATGCAATTTGATACGGTAAATATGATATAAACTACGATGCAATGCATTAAAGTAAATATGAATGCTGGATATATAAACTAAATGTGAGAAACAAATAATAATGCAAACAAATAATGAACGATGGTGGTGAATAACAAATAACAAAGCAACCAAGTAACGAGAATGACAAGATCTAGCAAGAGGAAGAAGATGAGGATGATGATTAATGTAAACAATAGCAAACGATGGTGATTAACGATGTAAACGATAATGTAAAGCGTTAAGACTCATACAAGTTTGGAAATGCACAATCAAGTAGTAGACTCTCGGACTAGTGTTGATCAACATCTTTGCAGTGTGACGATCTTCACGGGTTCGAGGTGGGTGTCAGATGACACCACGATGTGGTGTCGGTCGCTACTACGCTCTGAGTTTTCTCGTTTTTGAGCTAGAACACATGAACCGATCCACAACTAGCAAAGGGGGACGTTATGGATCTCTACCCACCTTACTGAATATATAATCAGTGGGGGCAATACCAATAAGGTGAGAGCATTGAGATCTATGTAAAAATACGCATGAATAAAATGATCAATGCATAATACTAGCTATTATTTGGCTATTCGGTTCATGATCAAATCCAGGCCTGTCACTGCCACGGTGTTGTCAATACCGCTTGGATCCTAAAACCTTTTACCTGAGGGTGTCACCGATTATAATAGTATCTAAAGATCCTCTCTGGTCGGAGATGGCATAGAGACCATATCACTTTAAAGAATATCATCGAAAACGCAAGAGCAATGCACCATTCTAACTACATGATATGTACAAACCTACTATTACACGAATCTCAATAAGAGAACTACTCACACATAATGCAAGAACAAGGCATAATGAAAAGAGAAACTTTATAAGAAACAAACCAAAAGCGGTTTTGGAACGGTAAAGAGTGGACGAACAATACAGAGGCTAAGAGAGTGTTTATATAGGGTGGAGGCACGAGCTAGGGTAAAAATGTGTGCTCTAGAAGCTTTAAGATACATTTCATTCGTCTATGGAAAGTTGTCATTTCTGTGTCCAAGCATGTGTCGATCGCCACCATGGTGTGGTGTCGGTCGCCACCCTTGAGATATCTTTATGGAAACTTCCTAATGAGTGTCGGTCGCCACATTGTCTTGGTGTCAGTCGCCACCTTGTCTTGGTGTCAGTCGCCACTCCACGGCAGGAATCCTCATTTCTTCGGTTTTTGCTTCGTTTCTTGATGAAAAGCATTGACATTCTTAAATAGTAATAACGAGGGGAAAATTCCCTTAAAATATAGTCACGACGATATGAAAAAGAGGTCAAAATTACGTCGTATTAGTAACTATTGTATACTGCAATAATATGAATGTAATGTATCTTTCCTCAAATACGGTCCAACACCAACAAACCAAACATGTGGAGACTGCATACATTTTCTTCATGATTGGGTTTGTTAATGAAAATGTTAGGGTTCTTCACATTCCCTTAGCTCATCAGTTCGCAGACATCTTCACCAAGGGTGTTGCATGCCTCGCCATTGTTTCTTGACTTTGGTCTAGTCTTAGCATTCATCCTTTGTTATGAGTCTCTATATATATTGGGCACTAATAACATAGGCACTTCACAGAGTTTAATCTTAACTTAAATCTTAGACGTCATATTTCTACTATAAAATTAATGGCTCGTTTAAGAGTTTAAAACTAACATCATGGTTGGGTTTGATATGTTGTCAAGGACATCTAATTCTAGGCGGAAATGGCCCTCGACGTAGTCTATCCTCGTTACATTGTAATCCGAGGTTCTCATATGGGCAATGCCAATCAAAATCGAGCGAGACATACAATGTTCTTGTTTTTTTTTAACTGATTGTCTAAAGTTTGTGGAGATTATAAAGAACAAAACGACTAGCCAACTTTCGACATTTTGCTAAAAAAATTTCAGTGAGCTATGAGGACGTTTTCTAGTTTTCGTCCTATCTTATATCAGATGCGATTCTAGAACCTACTATTTCATCTAATACGCTCGCATTAGATCTCTCACATTCCAATATATAAACAATTTTTTCTCGATTTAGGTGATCAATTCAGACAATTTTATTTTAGTTAAATATGTGTGGTTAGCAAAAAAAATATATATCATACGCACAAATCCTAAAATCGTCTAGTTGCTTATAAGAACACAAATTTCTTTATAGGATTGTTCTTTCTCCCCAAATCGTACTTAATATAAACATTTTTTCTTTATTAACATATTTTCCACATGTTGCTATTTGTTATCTCACCTTTGTTGTAATGTATGAGAATTTATAAGAAAATAATGCATAAAGTATTTAGAGTGGGTGAACATGTAAGAATCTAAATTGGCAAAATGACGATTGCACTGTTTGGCCACTATTGCAATTTCATAAATCTAGTTTTACCCCCAGGAAGAGTGTGGAAGTTGTTCGGTGTGTTAGAATATGATGTAGATTGTATCAAAGCATGAATTGACTCATTATAATGACTATTTGAATTTTTCAAGTGTATGCATATCGCATGTATGTAAAGAAGTTGATAAATGTGGAGTAAATTTTTTTCTCGAACCGAAACATCATTCGGTCCCTTTAAGAGAGAGAAGGAAAACCAGGCTCTTTGACTGCTTTTCATCTTTGAGATAATCGGAGAGAGAGAGAGGCAGTGAGATCTTGGTTATTGGGTGGAGAGAGACACCAGAGACTACCGAAAAAGGGAAAGGGTCTGTTGCCGGACTGAAGCAGTGAAACTGGACTGAAGGTAATATATGTCCGCTATTGGATCCACATGGTTTGCTTTGGTTGGAACAGTTCAAACTTCCGATTGTAACTCTTTATTCTCATTTTGTAGCTGTCGATTTCAGAGCTACCCAATCGGATGTTTGCGGTTGGTGAAGAGCTGGTTAGTATACGAGTCTCTTCGTTCCATAAATCAAGGGGAATAACGTCTATTATAAAGGCCTTGGATGAAAGAGAAGTCGATTATTGATAACATGTAAATATTGCACATTCTAACATGTTTTCTTAAGCATTTAGATTAGTATTCATGGCATTCATAATAGGTTTTTAGCATTTATCCTTAGGTTTTGCACATTTCATTCATTTAGGCATCTAGGATCGCATTTTAGTCTTTTGCATGTCATTTGCATTGATTTAGGTGCCAATTGGGAAGAAATGGTGGAGAGGTGCTAAGGAGTTGCTTGGGAGTGTCTAGAGAAGGCACATGAAGGGTTGGAGTGGAGCCATGAAGGTTTTGGGGAGTTTGAGCAAAAGTCACACGAAGGATCAATGCCAAGGGGTCCAAAGAAGCTGGTGGATGGAAGCCTTACCCATGGAGTTTGAAGCTGAAATATTAGGACAAGATAGAGAATTGAAGCAGCTATCCGTGGGAAGTTGAATCATCCAATTC
>OVAF01004252.1:0-10365 GCA_900406245.1 Odontarrhena argentea
CCGCTCCTTTGTAGGAGATTCTAAGCTTCTCCCACGCATCTTTCGCCGACTTTGCTTATGCGACCTTCTCGAACGTATCTTCATCTAATCCTTGATAGATTAGACAGAGAGCCTTCTTGTCTCTCTTCCTTGAATCTCTCAAACTATCCTTTTGAGTTTGAGATAGACTATCTTCATTCTCCGGTTCNATATCTTCATTCTCCGGTTCAATATATCCTTTGGTGACGATCTCCCATGCATCATGTGCACCTAGCCGTTAGAAGGGAGTTTGAAGCTTTGCAAATGAAGGAAGGTGAACTTGTGTCGGATTATTTTTCAAGAGTTTTGGCGGTTACAAACAACCTTAAAAGAAATGGCGAGAAGTTAGATGAAGCGAGAATGATGGAGAAAGTGTTCATGTATTTGGAGGAGGTTGGGAAACTTTTAAGAGGAAAACTTTTTTATTACTTGAATTCTGAGTACACTCTTAGTTCTTTCAATTTTTTTCACACGTATAAATGAGAGGATGTGGAGGTATTTATAGTCTCCATAGTACAAAATATCTTACATATTTTATTCATAATTCTAGATTATTCTAACATAATATCTAGATAATCTTACTTCAATTATCTAGACATTTCTCTTAAGGAGGTGGAGGATGATTCTAGAGATATTCTAAAAACTTATAAGGAGGTGGAGTGTGAGATATTTCTAGAGAAATCTCTAGAATTTGGATCAAGTATTGGGTTAGGCCTAATTAGTGATCCAATAATTAACTTGATCCAAAATCAAGTTTAATTTCCAACAATTTATAGCTGTTTATCTGCAATAACGTTGAGAAAGACTTTCAAGTCTGTCTCAGTGAGCATGGTGTTGTTATTGATATAGCCTTCAGTAATTTCAATGACGTCAGTGCAGCTATTCGGTAAGATCAGCACAAACATCTTGACCGCCTAGCCTTTCATCATGATTTTCACGGGATCCTTCCACATGTAAATCCTCTACACGATTGAGTTTGTCCTCTGATGGCATCTGACTGATCTCGTCACTCACTACAATATTTACTTAATCAGCACCATCCCCTTCCTTTATAACTTCCAACTCAGATACTTTTTCATCTACCTGGTTTTCGTCTTTTTTTCTTCCTGCTGGTCTGAGATTTTTTGCTCTTGTGGGTGATTGTGAGCCTCAGCAGGTTGCTCATCGGTTTGAGTGAACTTGAGGAGCAGAGCGTTCTTCAGTTTTGTTTTCTTCAACAGCCGTAACAGAGCATTCCTTATCTTCCAACACCCCAACAGAAGCATGACGGTCATTATCTTCGATTACCAATATACCTCTTTGATCATACGGCTCATTATGCAGAGATACTAATTCCATCCTCCAAGAGTCTTTGAAGCATTGTGATTTCAGGAACGGTGCAAGGCGCCTTCTTATGCACACGGTTTATACCTTCAGCTAATACTCTCAGGTCCAGGCAAATCAGAATCAGTAAATTCGGTCAAATTTCTCAACTGTTCATCAGTTGTGTGCTCATTATTCCGCTCATCTGGTCTACTAGACGCTTCCCCCATCAACTTGTAAACTAGAATACTTTTCCTGATTGACCTCAGTGACAACGGCAAAATGGTATTGGTTCTCTTCTCCAGGATATTTTGGTTCCCGAGATAAACAATGCTCAGCATTAATCATTGTAGGCCCTCAAGCGGGTTCAAGTGGAGTAACAACATCAGAGTTATCAGCTACAACATCATTAAAATTAGTTCGTGCCTCATTCCTTGCTTGACCAGGATCCTCCATCTCGGTGGTGATAAGAGAGCACAATGTACATGCTCTGTCCTCTCCTCATCTGGCTCATTTTGTGCGTTAACACTCAGAGCTTTCTCACGTTTGTGAATCTCACTGGAATCCAGCTCCCCAGAGGCCTTACCTTGAGCAAAGCCTCGCTGCAATCATCGCTGAGACTCCAATATCAGTATCAGTCACCTGATTCTTCCAAAGCTTCCTCTTCAAATGGGCCGCGGTCCAAGTGGCCCTTTATTAGCTACTATAAACTGCGAATAAAACATTCCTCTTTTCCGATTATACACAAAACCCCATCGAATTCACCTACCAACCCTAGGCTTAAGCTCGATTTAAACAGAGTCGTGCGAAGCGAAAACCCCCTGAAGTAAGTCTTTCTTCGAGTGCAGATACAACAGCGAACTAAACAAGGAAAAACCATTGGTTTTGAGATTTTTTCATGTTTTTTCATTTTTTCTAATTAGGTTTAGTTAGTAAGACACGATGTTCTATTTATTTTAATCAAGAAAACTATTCTCAAACCAAATAATGAATTCGTCCAAGGGAAGTTCAGGTATGTTGTATATAGGTTTATCAAATTCTGGATCCCTTTATGAAAACAGACCCTAATTCTTGCTTTTTTTTTTTTTGCAGTTTGTGCACAACAGAAGATTGTAATTCCCAACAGCCAAAACGAGAAGCTGGTAGGTCTACTTCATGAAACTGGTTCAAAAGAGATTGTGGTCTTGTGCCATGGATTTAACTCCAACAAGGACAACCAAATCATCAAGAAGGTGGCTACTGCTCTACAGAAACAAAGCATCAGCGCATTCCGTTTCGATTTCTCTGGCTACGGAGAGAGCCAAGGAAGTTTCAACTACGGTAACTACAACTACGATGCTGATGATATACATTCCGTCATCCAACACTTCTCTCACACCAACCGTCTAGTTACTACCATTCTCGGGTACAGTAGAGGAGGTGATATTGTACTCCTCTACGCCTCCAAGTATCCCCATACTATCCGCAAAGTGGTCAGTATATCTGAACGTTTTGATCTCAAAAAAGGCATACGTCTTGGAGAAGGTTTTCTCGAAAGAATTAAGCAAGAGGGATTCATCAATGCTATAGAGGGACAATTCAATTTCCGTGTCACCGAGGAGAGCTTAATGGAGAGGTTAAACATGGATATGCATCAAGCTTGCCTCAAGATTGGCAAAGAATGCAAAGTCTTGATTGTTCATGGATCGCACGACAAGGTTGTACCAGCGAAAGATGCCAAGGAGTTTGCAAAGATCATACCAAACCATCAGCTGGAAATTGTGCAAGGAGCTAATCATGGTTATTCCAAGCATCAACGTCAATTGGTTTCAATGGTTACGGAGTATATAAAGACAGTCACTCTAAAGAACAACAACTAGCCTTTCATGCATCATTTGTCTCTAATAATTCTTTATGTTTTTTTAAAAATCAAGTATTTTCAGACTTTAGTTGACTTCGTAAAATTGCATTGGGTTGCCGCTTTATTTTGCCCTCTACTATATCAACTATCGCTGATAAGCCCTACAGTATTTGGCTCTCTATTTTTCTCCTTGTACTTTTATTCACATTCTATTTTACCCTAAACTATGCGTACCACTCTAATTGCCTCTATGAAATCGAACCGGAGATTACCGGACCTTAACCCGAGTTTAGCGTTTAAGAAATTGCCAGACCATATTTTCCATGTGTTTGGTACATGATTCATGTGGCATAATTGAGACAAAATTACCATAACTGTAATGGATCAATAGCAACTACAATCCGAGTTTTACATGCCAAAAACAAAACAACTACATAGCCTAAACCATAAACCATCACTTCATAAAGCAACATACAACATTAGACAACCAATAACCGTAGACTTATTCAACCTATTCAACCTCAACCTTAAGCCATCACTTGATAAATCCATGCCAATAAGGTTAAAGTCACCAAAATCACACATATCCTCTTCACAATCGACCAAGTGATCTCTTTGCCCATTTTTTCCATCTCCAGCTTTGCGACACAAAGCTCTTTCTCAATTTTCTCCATTACACAACTCATCACTCCCTCTTCCATCTTCTTAACAATGTCATTCTCAATCTCCATTTTCTCCATCATCCTCTTCCTCACATCCTTTACATCTTCTACAAGTCTTTGGTGCTTCGCATCAACCATCCTAATCTCTTGCAGCAAAGCTTCATCGACCCACGTGAATAGATGATGCTCATTTCTCCTCTACAATAGAACCCGATTAACACAAACATTCTTCTCAATCCCGAAAATGGATAAATAAACAAAATCAACTACAAACCTTCAGGGCAATGCCGCATCGATAGAATCTCCGGTAAGGGTTTTCGCTTGTTTTCGAAACAAACGTAACAACATTCTCTCCGCACCAGCATCTCGTGGGGACACCATGAGAAGATCCTCTCGATGTTACTTGGCTTGAACCCGACGAACTAGCTGAAGCCATTCTGATAAGCGCTAAACAACCAATTAATCTCCAAGACCCCTGAATCAAATTTTCCCCAAAATCACCAAGAACCCTAATTTAGTTTTTCCCCCAATTCGATTTTACGATATGAGGAGTCTTTGCTTTTGATTTTGACTTTATAATTTGTTTATTACTTTACAATTTGTTTATTTCTCGCACAACAAATACTAAAAACGATTTCAATTATTTGATTTAGAATCAATCTAAACGCAATTTCTTAAACGCTAAACTCGGGTTAAGGTCCGGTAATCTCCGGTTCGATTTCATAGAGGCAATTAGAGTGGTACGCATAGTTTAGGGTAAAATAGAATGTGAATAAAAGTACAAGGAGAAAAATAGAGAGCCAAATACTGTAGGGCTTATCAGCGATAGTTGATATAGTAGAGGGCAAAATAAAGCGGCAACCCTAAAATTGCATTAGACTTTTACTAATTTCAAGCTATTTTAAAAAAATATATCAAAATGACATAAAAACAACAACAACAACAAAGACTGCAGTAAAAAATAAAATAACAGTAAGACTGTACATAGTGCCGTGAGAGAGAGCTCTGGGAGGAGGAGAAATAATATTTAACAGATTCAGAGAACACAAACACAAGAGTACTATGATAACATGTGAAGAAGCATAAGTAGGTGGAAGTTCTTAACGACCAAATTCCGGGTTTCGTCTTATAGTCTTATTGGAGAATCAATGCCAAATCCGATCTCAGACTGGTGCTGGGTTGGATATCGGCGGCTCTGGCGCGACAGCAAAGTGCAGTCCCCTGCGTTGAGGCACACCACCATGTATCATGAAAGCAACTTCTGCGGCAGCTAGAGCCGCTGCTTCCTGATTTCATAGAAACAAAATGGGCCCATATTCTGTTAGATTGAGCATTTGAGCATTTATAATTTAGGTGCGCAGAGTTTTTGTGTACACTTACCTGTCTTTGCCTCCGACGTTGTAGTATACCGATGGCCCATGCCATTATGTAACATGGGAGGAGAAAACCAGCGGCACGAAGAAGGAAAAGCTGTTGAAACCACAGGGAGTAAAAGCACAAAAGAAAAGAATCAATTTAAGAAAAAAAGAATATATACGTAAAGAAGTGTAATCAGAAACAGTATATAGAAAAGGGGAAAAGTAAGTAAAAATTGTTCATACAGAGAAGAAAGCAGTTGGATCGTCCTCGTCATCTGAGTTAGTTGTGAGATTTAGCGCATCACGTAACAGTAGAAGTGCCATCAGCTGCCATTACAGAAGTAAAATGCAGGCATTTAGTATTGAGTTACAGTTGAAGATAGAGATGATTAAAACGAAAAAAAAGACATCCAATTCACATGGTACGAAATCAGTCTCAGAAAAATAATCAAGAAACGGCTAGCTTACGATGAGAGCAGCAGAGCGACAGAAGGCAGCTCCGCTCGAGTTTGACTCCGAATACTCGTCATAATCAGCTTCCAAGAAGTGGCGTTCGGCAGCCGCCATTGCCAGAATGCGTGGGTCGTTCAAGTCCAAGGGAACTCCATTCTCCCAATCGTCACTGCACCATGCGTTTTCAACAACAGAAAAAGTGCAAGAGAAATAAGTTTCTGGATAACCACAATAAGATTGAGCTACCCCAATAAGATTGAGCTACCTAACAGTATAAGATTAGGAAAAAAAAAAACATGACAATGAAATCTATATAGATACAAAGACTTTCCAATAGTATTCTCTTTCTTGTGATGTTATAAAAAAAACCACTTTTAAGAATCTTAGGTGCATAGATAATGTTAGTTACTGACATCCACAACAACAAATCAAGTGCATTATGAATACTCCATACCATACCAGTCATACGGTGCCAAAATGAATGAAAAAGACATGCCACTATTTAATTAAAATGATGGATTATTTAAAAAGTACGAATGATTTTATAAGTGGTAAGAAAAAATCCAAATCGCACGACAATTCATCAAGTCATTAATGTCTTTGTCTAATGAAATTAGACATAATATCAATTTGTTTTTCATATCAGAGAAGGGGCCAGTAATAAGATTAGGAAAACTTACCCAATGTGAATAATAGTTTCATCAGAAGGAGGAGGAGGAGGAGCTGTATATCCAGATTGATAAGGCTGTTCATCAGGGTAAAACGGAAGAATTTCTTAGAAATGGAAATCTCAATACTTTTGTACCATTTGTAAGCCAACATAGAAAGAAGTCCCAATAAGCAAAAGACGAACAATCAAGACCTCAAATTCAGGAAAGATATGTAACATGATAAGTACAACCGTATTACAGAAATGAAGACATGTATTATTATATGAGCTTAGATAAATATATTGACATATGGATATAGCATTTAGCAGAGCCAGAGATAAGGGATCATAATCACAAACAGTAGTAAGGAGAAAACTGGTTCCTGTTGATTCATTTCAATATCAAGAAACTTTGCAAATGCAGTGTCTTAAAAGCTAGGAACTTAGATTGGTAAATACACATAAAGATACAACATTTCGTAGCATTCTATGAGAGACTGATTACCTGGTGGCATATTTCGCAGGTTATGTCGCCTTTCTCATTGCACCAACGCTGAACACACTTGCGGTGGGCATACTGCGTAACAACAGAAAACCGTCAAACCCGAAGAATTTTGTAAAACATAATGAAAGTGGCGTTGTATTACCTTCAAACTGCCATTACAAGCACAAGGAGCCTCGAGGTTCTTAGGGGAATCCTCCTCCTGGCATATACGGCACTCAACAGACTGGAGAAGTGGTTCCTCCTCTTCCTCGACGGCATCCACAGATGTAGAAGCCAAATCTGTGCCTTGAGGCCTGGAACTTTCTCCAGAGGACTCAGAGCCCTTTTCCGGCTTGGGGCTTTCAGATGTAATGAGACGATCGGTACATAAACTCAAATGATCGGCCATACTTAAAACTTAGCACCAACGATAGAATGTTGTTGATCGATCTGTAACAAGAAGCTTACAAAATTCAAAACCAAAACCAAAATCATCCCTCCAACCTAAGAACATCAATGAAAAATGCAAATCACAGAGACACGAATCTGGGGAAAGCCCCAAATTGGAGAAACATAATAGATATGATTCGATCTACAGAATCAAACCCTAATATTCCCAATCGCAGGGAAAAACAAAATTGAACAATAAGCATAGAGCAAGAGTCGACGGAAATCAACATTACCTAGAATCTGAACCTTATTAAGCTCAAACGAAATTCGTGTTTGTTTTGTTTCCGTGTTCGGTCTGAAATTTCAGATAAACATATAATCCAATCTCTTTATTATTTTGGGAGCGCGTTTTTTTTTTTTTTTCTTATAAATATCTAAAATGTATACACATACGTGATACGTGTATTGGCATTCAATGAGGTTCGGTTTGTCCGAGCCGGAGCTTCGTGAGATAACGTCCGTTAAACGGCTAGTTGAAAGCGCTTTGTAGATCTCTTATTTGCCGTCACTGTAACGGGAGTCGTTACTTGTTATTATTTTGTTTGGTTTAGATTTTAAATGTTAATTAAGATTTTCACATAAATCTGATTTAACTGGTCCATATATAATAATTTATATAAAGGGACTTAACGGCTGTAAAAAGAATTTACGCGAATATAATAATTTATATTTCAATTAGAGTAGGCAAAATGGACCAACTTGTAGCTTTTATTAAGTTGAATATTCTAGACGTTCCCTGATTTCCTACGAATTAGTTTGACTTTGGCTATTTGACATTTTCCAAATTTCGGAAATTAATTTGCAAATTGTACCAAACCAACCAGCAAGTAATCGTAGAGGGGTGGGCAAATTAACCAAACCGAACCGACCAAACCGAACAAACCGAAGTTAAACCGAACTAAATCGAATCAAATTAATTTCGGTTTGAGTTTGGGTGGTGTTTTATTAAAACCGAATAAACCGAACAGAACCGAACCCAAAGCGAATTCGAAATTAAACCGAAATGCCTTGTGTGGATGCAAAAAACACCACAATAGAATTTGTGTAGATTTTTTAGGGATTCGACAACTTTCAACGAATGCAAGAGCTTTTTTATAGATAAGGGTTTTTCTGCGAAGTCGCGAAGTGTTTCTGGTCAAAAGTTTCTGTCCCCGATTCTAACGAATTCGGGGACTATTTATACAAAGAATAGCTTAGGCCCTAAGTCGGCGAAAATATAGGAGAATATAAGAATAAAGATATGTTCATATCTATCATTTGGAAAGTTTCAGAATATTCTCCTGAACTAGGTCGGCGAAGTGGGCCTCGTGAATGGGCCGTAAAGAAGACCTTTTGGCCCGCTTAGCTTCCTAGTCTAGAAAAAATGTCGGCGACGTTTCTTGGTATGCTGAGTCATCGTTGACCGCTGACTTTATGGCGGATATTTTTGACCCCAACAAGGCAGCTCAGGAAGGAAGCGGTTGAAGGCAACGCCCCCTTATCAAAAGCGTCTCAGAAGTTCGGCGTCGCTGTTTTCTGAAAGTTCGGCGCCACTATTTTCTGAAGACCTACCCAATTTTATATAAGCTGAGTCATCTTGACCATTGACTTTGAAGAATGGGGATTTTAACCCCAACACCTTGTAGTCAATCTGTTTTTTTTTTTTTTTTTTTATCTAAACTTTTTATTGAATCACAGAGTAAACCAAAGCATAATAGAATAAAAAAACAATGATCCGAGAGACTTAAGTAGAATACAAAAACAAACAAGACAATAGAGACACAAACCCAAACTAAAACTCACAAAACCAATTAGTCCAAGGAGAACAAAACAAGAACACCACCACTTTTTTGTTTTAGAAATAGAGGGAAAGTCATAAACAACCACGAAACCTCTTATAACGAAACAAACTCTTACCTTCCAAGTAAACACCAAGGATACTACTTTGACAAGACAAACTCGGATAAAGTCATAGAAGTCTTCCAAAGGTGGCAGAGTAGTTGACATGACTAAAGATACCTCATTAGTAACCTAAAAAAAGTAGACCACGATTAAGTCTTCATGAAGGGACGAGGAGGAAGACAATCTCAATCTGGTTAAAACCAAAACACAAAGGTAATCGAAAAAAGAATGAAACTGGTGAGACATAAGATTTTCCTTGACCAACCACAAGCCTAAAAGCGGAAAGGCAAACAACGACAGAAAGTGAACCCCATCTTAAATCGACCAACGACGGGAAAACCATAGCAGCTATTGGGCTTTTCTATGTCTATCCGAACTCTCCATTGATATTGTCCGTTTTGGGCTAAATCGTAATGCCCTCACTGTTTTTCTTATTGGGTTCCTTCCCAAAATGCCTCATACTAATGGAAATGTCTCTTAACTTATATATTAGACACTCTTTGTCTAAACTTCCGATGTGGGACTTCGATTGATATCCCAACTGCAGCAAGGAGGACCCGACTCAGGAACTCCAACCAAATTTCAGAACTCAAAAAGCAACATCCTAACATATGGACAAGTCAAAGACTGAAGATGCCAACGAGGAGGAGGATAAATTTTTTATGAGTAAAATGTTATGCTTGTAGTTGGCATATGACTTATGTTAGAGAGAAAATTTAAAACATGATTTCATTAAAATAATTGGAGAGTTCATATAGACTAGAAAGTCGAACATGTAAGAGACTCTGCGACGAGCTTTTGTTTCATATGAAATAGATTTCAATTATTCTACACTTAAGGAGTTAAGGTTTACGAAACACCACTTTCCTCATTGAAATAACAGTAGGCATTATATTTCAAACAAATAAAATAAAATAAATAAATAACAGTAGGCATTTACAAATTACTCCTTCCGTTTCATAAAGATGAATTTTCTAGAAAATAATTACGTTCCAAAAAAATGAATGTTCTCTGGTTTTAATGTAAAATTGTTAATTTCAAGACGTAGTAATTGAGTTTAAAACATTACTATAATTTTTGATTTATTGGAAAATGTTTAATATTGCAAAATTGTGTATTATTGATTATCGAGGGAATTACAAATCTACCACTTTTGTAATGATACTTTTTAAATCTACCATTTGGGAAATGATACTTATAAATGTATCATTCATCCACCTATACATTATTTGAGAAGTCCTTTAAGTGGAAAAATCTGATGTGTCATC
>OVAF01004253.1:0-10363 GCA_900406245.1 Odontarrhena argentea
CCAAATGAACCATGATATCAAAGAAACTAGGTGGCCAATATCTTTCAAACATACACATAGTTTCCACAATTTCAGTTTCCATCACTGAAATCTGCTCCACATCTATAACTCTCTCACACAGAAGATTGAAGAAGGCACACAAACGTAAAATTGCTACTCGAGGACCTTTTTCTAATAAACCTCTAACTGCCACAGGAAGGAGTTGCTGCATCTAGTGGCTGATCGCAGGACAAGGCAGGAAGGGGTGGATAGGTTGAATCGGGTAGCTAGGTTTACTTACAATGTAATAGCTTATTGGCAAACTCTGGCATTCTAATGTAAAACCGATGATTCAATCTAATGCATGTTTCAGTTCTGTTTAAGGCTTGGTCTATCTGTTTACTTGATACTTTTTTTTTTATACCATTATACTATTCATTTAAAACTTCTCTTTCCGCCAATTTCTTTTCTTCTTTGACGATCTTCTCTCCTTTAATGTCGATCTTCTTTCTTTCGCCGCCGAACCTTAAATGTTATCTCTCATAACCTTGTTGTGTCTCATGGCTCCTCCCTTTTATCCCCCTCGCGTCCTCGCAACAACTAGAAAAAGCAATTCATCAGGAACCCAATGACTTGTAAATGACGATTGATACGATGTGATTTTGACATCTTTTCCACACATCGGTAGCTATCTTTTGAGGGGATTTTCCCCTTGTTTTATGTTTTAAAGAGTTTTTTCAGGTAAAAGTACGTGTTGGAGGTTTTTTGTGGCGTTTGGAAGAACTATAGAGTTCATCAACAAGTAATGGAGCAAAGACCGAAGAAATAAGGAATCCTGCCGTGGAGTGACGACCGACAGTCCACCAAGGCGTCGACCGACACACAAAATGAAGTTTCCAAGAAGATCAGATGGCCATGTCGACCGACGGCACACCATAATGTCGGTCGACACTCGCCTGGAGGTAGTTATGGAAACTTTCCAAATGACGATTGATCTGCAATAAAGGCTGATTAATACTCGATATTCAGCTTCTAGAAGACACCTTTTTACCCTAACTCGTGCCTCTTACTTATATATACTCTTGTAGCTCTCACTTTACAAGTATCCAAGTTTTCAATAAAAATTACTCTACAAAATTTGGTTCGTATCATGTCTTTCTTTCTCTCTATGAGTGAGTACTTTTCTTCTTGAGTTCTATGTAGTAGTAGGATTGTACATATCTCGTGGTAGAATGGTGTCGTTTATCTTTGTTTTCAATGGTACTCTCTAGAGTGATCCGATCTCTATGTCATTCCTGAAAGGGGAGTATCATTGGGTATTAGGGTGTATGTTCCCCCAAGTGACGGTCTTAAGGTCCTAGACTCTAACAAAGCCGTGGTTATGACATGCCGAGATTTCAATAATAGACTCTATTAACTTTCATGGGCGGACTACAACTAGTATTAGAAATTGATCTCTTTATTTATCAGTCTAGTCTAGATTTCTATGCTCTTTTTCTGTTGGGGCCATCACTGGAAGGTATCCCTTAGGATTTTGGAAGAGTCTTCACCTGCGCGAAAACAATAGTCTTGTAAAGCAACATGTGTTCTACCTCAAGAACGAGAAAACTCAGAGCGTAGTAGCGATCGACACTGCACAAGAGTGTCGACCGACACCCACCTTGGACCCTTGTCGATCGGCGTCCTGCAAAGGTGTCGATCGACACTAGTCCGAGAGTCTACTACTTGATTGTACTTTCCGAAACTGCATGGGTCTTAAAGTTTCCCTAATATTATTTTCACCGTTTTCCAGCATCATCCCATGACCGTTATTGTTAATCATCATCAATATCATATCCGTTTTCTTGTTCCTTGGTTACTTGTTTCACTTTTGTTTCTAGTTATTTGCTTCGTAGTTGGTATTTCTATTTATCGTATTTCATCTCTAGTCTAGTTTGCTCATTGGTCCCTATGTTCGACGCCATCTATACCACACCGATGAATTTCGTTTGTTTAGACGGGTATAATAAATTTATTTTATTATCCGGTGCTAAAATTACCGTCGTCAAATTGGCGCCATTGCCAGGGACTAATCGTAATTTTTTAGATTTTTGTTTTGCTTATTTATTTCACTAATTAGCTTTCTTTTCACTATGTCATACACAAGGTTACCATTCAATCAAAATGCACTTACACCGGAGCACGAGCGAGTGATAGAAAAGGTTCTCGAAGATAATTCGACATTGGGTGATCTAGTCACTACGGTGCGTCGCTTTGAACATAAAGAGGTTTTCACGTTTGATGAGATAGTGGCGCTCTTCGCTTACAATAAAGCATTAGCTTCAGAAGAAGACAACATTCCAAATGAGCTATGTGACGAGCCACAAATCGATAAGCGCGAGCCTATATTTGAAGAAATACGTGAAAAAGTCGACGAAAGCGTCGAAGAAAGACCATTGCAAGACAGTGTCGATCGACACACTAGCGAACGACAATCGACACCATACCTCGGTGTCGCTCGACACCCCTCTGAGACAGCGTAACGATTAGGTAAAAGAACTAATAAAAAAAATTAAGAACTTGTTGTTTCACTCGGAGTTTCAGGTGTATGGAGAGAAGCCAAGGATCTGAAAACTTACTTTTTCCCTTAATCGAAGAAAGGTCGCTGCCGCACAGTTTCGATCGACACCAAAACAAGCAACGACCGACACCAGACCATGAGGTAGATTTAAAGGCTAGGAACAATACTTGCAATAAAAGTGTGCTCACACACCAGAACAATAGTTGGTAAGTCTAGACAATGAACCTCCGCAAGTTGTAATTGATCATGAGACTAAACTTTCAGGTTATGAGGAGTCTAAACTTCTTGAGTAATCTAATCTAAGGGATGAGCTTGCTTTAGATACTATCTTGAAAGAGATAGAGAATCCTAAGATTGAGATGAAATCTGGAAATGATGATCTTGTGTTTTACAATGATGAAGTTGACTTTGTGTTTCCATCAAATGCTTTTGATCGTTATGTGCATTTATCTTTCCAAGGAGGAATTAAAGTTATATGTTGCATTTGTAGTTGACATCCTTGATCTCGGTGTATCACCCTTGCTTTGGACATTTGTTTGTCTTTTTGCACGTTTGGTTGTTTGTATTGACAGGAGAAGGACGAAAAGTGCATTGGCTCAACCATTTGATTCGTACGATTAACATCTTGCATTCGACGGTCAAGCAAAAGACTTTAAACAAACGCTGGATGGGAGGCAACCCATTTTTGTGAGTTTTCCTTTCTTTTGTGTTTTTCATTTTATCGCATTTTACGTTTTTGCTTGTTTTGCGAGAAATCAGATTCGGATGAAGAGAAACGGGGAAGTGACGATCGACACTACACTCAGGTGTCGGTCGACACCAGAGCTTCATCTCGAGAAATTCTTCGAGGGTGTCGGACGACACCCCACTCTGGTGTCGGTCAACACCTCATGAGTGGCGGTCGACATCTTTGCGGGGACAGTGGTAACTTTTACTCTCCTTTGTTGAATTTCTCGATTATCTTTCTCTTTCTTCCTTTCCAGGCTGAGATGAGACACCGGGACAGTGTTAGGTTTAAGTCTGGGGGGGGGGGGGGGGGGGGGGGGGGNGTACTAATGTATCTCTTTCTTTCTTGTCTTTTAAAATTCCAGCGATTTTTCAAAAAAAATTCCTTAAAATAATAGAGAGGTTTGAGTTCAATGACCATGTGATTCCTTTTGATTCTTCTAATGCTCTTGTTCCTCTAATCCTCTTGTTCCTAGGGAACATTCTTGTGCATATTTACTCAAGATTGGCTATCGGATCATCCAAAGGCTGATGAGTCATCGATGCGCCCATGCTTTGTGACATAAGGTCGTTTACCGATCCCATTGTTGCACCTCGTCAGCACTCCAACCTTGAATTTCTCTCTCATGCTTGGCAAGCTCTTCAACAACATCTATTCTCCCTTTCGAAAAAGTGACTTCATGCGTATTGTTTAAAACAACCAACGGGAAACATGACTCTATGAGAAAAGTCTTATAGGTGATCCTAAGCAAGGGTAGAAGATGATTTTGAATTATGATTCTCCCTTGAAACACATTTAAAGAGACAAACCATCACTCCATTGTTATCATCCGCCAAAAGTCTTCGAAAGATAAGTCTGGGGGAGCGTAGAAAATCAAGCAATAATCATCATCAAATGATTTACCGTCATCAAATTGGCCAAGCATAGTGAGGGTTCGAATCTATAAGAGTTGGTGTGGTATCATGATGAGACGGGCGATGAAGTCTACCGTGGGCTGAATTCTTTAACTCCGAGGCAGTCATTCATGATAAAGTTTGCACACTAGTGGCTCCCAAAGTCTAATGATTGATCAATCAACCTGAATCATGGTGAGTTCTCAAGTTTTCAAACTTTTCCTTGGCTTTTGTTTCTTATCTTTACTCGAAGACGAGCAAAGCTTAAGTCTGGGGGATTTGATACGATGTGATTTTGACCTCTTTTCACACATCGGTAGCTATCTTTTGAGGGAATTTTCCCCTTGTTTTATGTTTTAAATAGTGTTTTTAGGTAAAAGTACGTGTTGAGGGGGTTTTGTGGCTTTTGGAAAAACTATGGAGTTCATTAGCAAGTAATGGAGCAAGAACCGAAGAAATTAGGAATCTTGCCGTGGAGTGACGACCGATAGCCCACCAAGGCGTCGACCGACACACAAAACATAGTGTCAGTCGACACCCGCCTGGAGGCAGTTATGGAAACTTTCCAAATGACGATTGATCTGCAATGAAGACTGATTGATACTCGATATTCAGCTCCTAGAAGACACTTTTTTTACCCTAGCTCGTGCCTTTTACCTATTAATACTCTTTTAGTTGTCACTTTACAAGTATCCAAGTTTTCAATAAAAATTACTCTACAAAATTTGGTTAGTATCATGTCTTTCTTTCTCTCTATGAGTGAGTAGTTTTCTTGTTGAGGTATGTGTAGTAGTAGGATTGTACATATCCCGTGGTAGAATGGTGTTGTTTCTCTTTGTTTTCAATGATACTCTCTAGAATGATCTGATCTCTATGTCATTTGCGAAAGGAGAGGATCATTGGGTATTAGGGTGTATGTTCCCCCAAGTGACGGTATTAATGTCCTAGGCTCTGACAAAGCCGTGGTTATGACACGCCGAGATTCCAATAATAGACGCTACTAACTTTCATGGCGGACTACAACTAGTAATAGAAATTGATCGCTTTATTTATGAGTGTAGTCTAGATCTCTATGCTCCTTTTCTATTGGTGCCATCACTGGAAGGTATCCCTTAGGATTTTGGAAGAGTCTTCACCTACGCGAAAGCAATAGTCTTGTGAAGCAACATGTGTTCTAGCTCAAGAATGAGAAAACTTAAAGCGTAATAGCGATCGACACTCCGCAAGACTGTCGACCGACACCTACCTCGGACCCTTGTCGATCGACGTCCTGCAAAGGTGCCGATCGACACTAGTCCGAGAGTCTACTACTTGATTTTACTTTCCAAAACTGCATGGGTCTTAAAGTTTCCCTAACATTGTTTTCACCGTTTTCCATCATCATCCTTTGACCGTTATTGTTAATCATCATCATCATCATCTCCGTTTTCTTGTTCTTTGGTTACTTGTTTCACTTTTGTTTCTAGTTATTTGCTTCGTAGTTGTATTTCTATTTATCGTATTTCATCTCTAGTCTAGTTTGTTCATTGGTCCCTATGTTCGACCTCATCTATACTACACCGATTAATTTTTGTTGTTTAGGCCGGTATTATAAATTTATTTGATTACCCGGAGCCAAAAATACCGTCATCAACTATGAGTAATTTATATCATATATATAAAGGAATTTGACTAATTTTCTGAACCTGGAATATAGATGAGTGATGGTAACTTGAGTAGTAGTGTTTCCTTAGAATTGCTTATCTATTCGAAATCGTATATATGTTAATCCTTTTACAAGCCTTTATAAATTATTATAAACCTTTTACAAAACTTCTTAGAGTTGAACAATGCAAGATCAGAATCAGAAAGATCATAATCAAAAACTAAAAAATAAATAAATGATTAGATTAGAGATTATATTAGATTAGTAAACGATTTTTTGGTTGAGAGTTGATCCGAAGAAGTTAGGTTATAAAATGCGGACATATTTATATTGGACCAATCAAAAACACAAATCATTTAAGGCTGTTGAGCTAAACAAATGTGAATAAAAATAACATGTCAATGAGAAATGATAAAATTTCGTATGCATTACATGGTCAATGCATGAGAAAGAATGATATTTAATACTCATTACAAATTATAAATACATGAGAAATGATGAGAATTCATTACATGGTCAATATGAATTTAAAACAAATATATGAACATACCAGTCAAAGATTATATCCATTAGATGGTCTATATGACCTTAATGTCTCTTGATTTTTATGCTTCTTTTTGCTAAGATGAAAATGCTATAAATAGCTTATTTCCTCTCATTTCAATTTACTACGACACAATAGTGAAAAAATTAACATGTATAAACTATACATATTTTCACATACAAAATTCTCTAACAATCTCCCATCTCTCTTTTCTAAGTAAGTCTCGAGAGTATAACATAGATACTTAGTTCGTAGATTCTGTAAGTCAAGTATCTCGACTATAGTCTCGTACAATTTTACCATGTGATTCAAAATCTCAACAAAACCGCCACACTGCGAGAGATTTTATGAATTAAGGAGAGCGATCATATCTCGACTTTGTAATCGTTTTAATCGTTTTTTTGAAGCACGTTTAATTTTTATCACCTTAATTTGCTATTTTTTAAATCCGGTTTTCGGTTCCTACATTCTTAATTCATAAGAAAAAATCGCTCCTACAATCTCAATTCATTATATCCATTTATGCTCGACAAACGTTTCTATAAGACGCTTTTACCAAAGTTTTCAAGTCTCATAATCTAAATATCTGGTTATTACAACCATTAAGAAAAACGATTTCCGTGAAAGCAGTTAGGTGTCTTTTGTGAAACGTTATTCCATTAAAATTCTTGGAAACATACCTTTTGGTTACATTCCACATAATTCTATAGTGATTAAAATCGTTTTTCTAACGCTATCACTTTAAATTACTAAATATGTAATTTATTTTAAATAAAAAACGGAAAAAATTCTGCAAACGATTTGCGTGAAGGCCTTTTGGTGAATTTTGCGAAACTTTTATAAATTATATTCTTGGAAATAAAACCTCATGATTAAATCCCACATAATATTCCAATGTCTTCACACATTTTATAAATAATATATTTTCTTGATATTGATTTTGTTTATCTTTACTATATATACAAATCATTTAAAACAAGAAATAAGTCATTGTGATGATGGGTGTTTTCATACCGGGTAATCAAATAAATTTATACCCGAGAATACACATTGAAGTTAATCGATGTAGTATAGATGGGGTCGAACACAGAGACCAATGAAATATTAAGATTATAAATGAAATACAAATAAAGTAAATACGATATTAATAACTAAACTGTGATATAAAGAAACAAGTAACGGGAATGATGGTGAAACAAGTAACCAAGTAGCAAAAGATCAAGCAATACTAAGACGATGATGAGGATGAGTTTAAGTAAACAGTAGCAAGGAATATGATAAACGATGTAAAACAATATGATAGAAGTGTTGAGATCTAAATAGGTTCGGAAAGTACAATTAAGTAGTAGACTCTCGGACTAGTGTCGATCGACACCTTTGTAGAGTGTCGATCGTCACTGGTTCGAGGTGGGTGTCAGATGACACCACAAGGTGGTGTCGGTCGCTAATACGCTCTGAGTTTTCTCGTTCTTGAGCTAGAACACATGTTGACCCATAAAACTATGCTCTCGCGTTTGTGAGGACTCTTCTCACCTTATTGATTACCTTCCTCTGATGGCCCCAACAAGATGAGAGCATAGAGATCTAGGTTAAGCTCATAAATAAAATGATCTATGCTTGGTACTAGTTGTACTCCGCCATACGGTTAGTAGCATATATTATTGGAATCCCGGCGTGTCATAGCCACGACATTGTCATTGCCTAGGACCCTAAAACTGTTCACCTGGGGGAATGATACATCCTAAGTACCTAAAGATCCTCTCTGGTCTGAGATGACATAGAGACCAGACCACTTTAAAAAGTATCATTGAAAACAAAGAGACTCATACACCATTCTACTAACAAGATATGTACAGACATATTACTACACATACCTCAACAAGAAATAGACATAATGAAAAGAAGAACTTTATTACGAACCAAATTTGTGGAGAGTAAAGATTGTTTACAAAAGAGTCTATACAAGAGTATATATAGGTAGAGACACGAGCTAGGGTAAAAAAGTTTCCTCTAGAAGCTCAATAATGAGTATCAATCAACTTCAATTTGGATCAAATGTCTTATGGAAATTTTTCATTTCTGCCTTCAAGCGGGTGTCGACCGATACCATGGTGTAGTGTCAGATGACATTGAGGTGTTAACTTCATGGAAACTTCGTTATGAGTGTCGGTCGCTACCTTGGTAGAATGTCGGTCTTCACTCTACGGCAGGAATCCTCATTTCTTCGGTTCTTGCTCCATTACTTGGTGATAAACATAATTGTTCCTCCAAAAGCCACAAAAAACCCCCAAACACGTACTTTTACTAAAAAACACTCTTAAAATGATATAACATGGGGAAAATCCCCTTAAAAGATAGCTACGAATGTGTATAAAAGAGGTCAAAATCACGTCGTATCAATAAAAAAGCCATAAGAATATTGACTTAATGGTTACTGAGGATTTGAATTTAGTAAATGGATCATGAATCCAATGAACCAATTTTTGGGGTCAAATTCTTTTATTCCACATATCCTATTTTATCCTGTAATAATACTTCATACACAAATTTTATTGACATATCACCTAATTAGTGTGAAAAAGGGCGTTTATAGGAGAATGAATGAAAGACATATGACTCTTCCTATACACTGAAAACATATCCACTAAACTAGATCTTAAACCCTAAACCTGAAACTTTAATCGATATCATAAAGTTTAAATCCAAACCTTTAACTTTAACTCATTCACCCTAAAGCCTAACCTTTAACCCAAAACCATAAACTCTAAACCCTAAAATTTAGATCATAAACCTTAAATCCTAAACTGTTAGCTCCAAAAACAACTCTCATAGCTTTTTTGCGTGCTACGAACATCTTCACAATATCTCTTGTTATTGTTCTTCTTGAATGTAAATGATAGTTGTTGGTCTTGCTGCAAAAATGTCTCCATCCTACACCCTGAGTAAAAGAGAATGGTAGCTCACAGGGTACAACCAATTCATTTGAAGCTTCTCTCCAAACCGCCTTAGAACACCTAGGAACTTGCAAATTACATTATGGGGTTATTGATTGTTGTTTCTTTTTTGGGATTCTGACTGTCCCACACCTTATGCTGCTTACAACCCCTCAAATGCTTCCTGAGGATTGAAGTTCCAAAAGTAGTGAAACAGCTGTAATCCTTCCCACAGTAGTTGCAAGTGCATCTGTTCACATCTTTTTTTAGCCTTGTGAAGTGAGTCCACATCTTCTTTCCCCTTTCTTTTGCCCGATGTTCCAACTCCACTGGTTGCAGCTTCACTTTCGGAATTGGAGTTGCAAACTCTTCCTCACTCATGTTGTCACTGGAAGAGGCTTCATCAGAGTTATCGCTAACATTGTTCATTCGTGGTGAAGAGAAATCCATCTACAAACAAAGAAGATAAGAGCCTATCAAAAAATGATTTCAAAAGAAGAGCATACTCACATAAACGATTTCGAAAAGACTAATCGTTTGAAATTTGAAAAGACGGAAACATTTTTGAATCATCGAGAATGATTTGAAATCAAGCAAAGGAACAAACAGGAATCGAAGCGGAGCAACAAAGAAGAATCTAAGATTTACCTAAGAAATGATGTTGGTGTTAGTTTCGGTGGAGACAAAGGAGTGAAGGATGAAGCCGATAGATTTAGGGTTTCTTCTAGTTTTATTTTGGGGATCTTGATAACAGGGGTTTTCACATCGGGGAAACCAAATAAATTTATACCCGATTATACACACCAAAATTAATCGAATGTAGTATAGATGTGATCGAACACATGGACCAATGAACAATCTAGAGTAATCAAACAATACAAAAAGTAAATATGAATACGGTGGTGAATGATTATGGAAAGTAACAAGAGGGAGAAAGACGGAAAACGTCCACAAAACTCACTAAACTCGTCTAGCATGATATCGAGTACCGACCAATCTTGAGGTACTCCGATAGTTCTAACCTAATCTTTATAATAAAGTAAGGTTCCTTCTTCAACTAGCTCTGAGAAGCTGCCACGTGT
>OVAF01004255.1:0-10362 GCA_900406245.1 Odontarrhena argentea
CGTTGCAGCACAGCCTCGAACAAAGTGCCTGGGAGAGAAAAGTCGAGTGCTCCATATGTTCCACCACTACGGTTTAAAGTTGGCTTAGGGTGTAGGGTTAAATCTTTATGATTTGTTAGTAATCTTAGAGTTTATTTCTTAAGATTTAGAGTTTAGATGTCGGAGATTTATGATTTCTTAGGAATGAAAAACCTTATAAATAATTTATATTTAAAGAGTAGTATTTTAACAAATCTACCATTTTCATTAATAATTTTGTAAATTGATTCACCAAAAATGCTAATTTTAAAATTTGCGTAATATTGTATATATATATATATATATAACCTTTTTAAAAAAATAATAATAATTTTGGAGGCTAAAGAAGATTGAATTACCAGCAGTCCACGACTGGGTTTGCTTTCGGTTTTGTGTGTGTGTGTATTAGTTTGTACCTTTGTCGACATTTGAAAGCCTTTTATTATGTTCACCAACCACGTGTTTCCCTTTTTTTTTTTCTTCCCCTTTCCCTGTTTTGTTTTCACTCAGTCGAATTCTTAACTGATCATTTTTCTTGGACCATTCGATTTACAAACTATAAAATACTAAATTTAGTTCGACTCAGTTAAGGTATGATTTTGGGTTCAGATAGGTCTGAATTTGTAACTATATTTTGGGTCACAATTTTTGTGTATATATATGGTATGAGTTAAAAATCTTTAAAAGTTTAGAAGAATGTTATATACATGTATCAATTTATTTAGTGATCATTAGTTGTGAGTTGTAAACTCGTCAAATTTAATATGATATCATAATCTAAATTTGATCAATGCATTTATTTGAGTGATTTGACTAGGGTTCGAGTTTGATTATAGCTCATAAGTGGTCTTTCTTATTTTTCTTAGAATGAAATTTAATAGAGACCAATCACGGGTATATCCTCTTGGACTTGTACTCGTGATAGATATTAACTATTCTCCAGGATTATATGGATTTTCGTCATTATTTATGGGCTTCATCATATGGGCTCTCCATTGCTCTAGATTATTTTGACATCTAATTTGAATTTAACTAACCGCTGTTTAAGTCTAATAAACAGTTGTTTAAGCCCATCTAGGAGTTGTTCGATTATTAATTTTAAATTTGAATTTAACACAAATAAATTACAATATATATATATATATATATATGTATGTATATAATTAAAAAAAATTGGATTGGCTCAAGCAACTACTAGAATTAATTACTGTAAGTTTTGCTACTATTCCACACTATATTTGCGAATTATTACTACAATTATTATGTAAGAGGATCCAACATAATAATAGAATTTACAAACTCAATAAGTAGATACCTTAACACTACATTTAAAAAGATTATTTGTATATTCTTCTGGTTATAAGAAAAACACACACACACATTAATATAATATATTATACAATACAAGATTACATCAAGAACTTAATGTTTTGCGGAAAACTACTTTATGTATTTAACAGAAAATTACGTTCTTCAAAAACATATCAATCTCGTGATTAGTAATTTGCCTAACTAGGAATGCTTCAATAAATATCAATTATTATGCATTGAATCAATACCATAAGTACATATTTTTGTTCTAATTGGCTCTAAGTTTTTGAGACTACAACTTACAGTTTATGAACATATAATGATATATTTAGCAAATAAAAAACATATGATGATATACGGCTAAGTTTCATGGACATATCCAACTAAAAGATCAATTGTCAATTATTCATGTCTCTTACATCTTTCCGTGAGATAATCTTTAACATATACATACTATATCTTTGAAATTTGAAGCTACAATGATATATTAAATATAACCTAACTTCTCAAAATTTGGAGACCGAAACCAATAGTTTTTGTTTCTTAATATATACATACTATATCTTTTACAATTTGAAGCTACAATGATATATTAAATATTACCTAACTTCTTAAAATTTGGAGACCGAAACCAATAGTTGTTGTTTCTCTGCGGGAGGGTCCGCTATGCTCTTTAGATTCTTTTATGCGTTACAACATCTGTCTTCATACATATATATATATGGAGAAACTGAAGGATGATGATGAGAAAGAAGAGCACTAGTTAGGGACATCTCGAGTTCCAAAACCTTTGAAAACTCAAAAGCTACTTCACTTTTTCTTTGAAACAAAAGCTTTAAATTTCCACTTAGCGACATTTCATTTGTCCACGTTTTATTTCCTTTAATTCTCTGTCATAAACATTTTGTACCACTCTTTAACTTCCTATGTCTTTACTTTCCCCATATATTATTTCTAGTGAGGTAGAAATAATTTAGTGGACTAGGCAAAACTCTATCATATGTATATCATAACATGTTTGTTTGTAAACTGTAATATGTTCAACTACTTTATATCTAAAATGAAAAATAGTAATTTTTTTAACTTTTTTCTCAAACATAATTTCTATTTTGTTTTGTGTTTGTGAATAGAAGCTGAAACCATTTCATCTTTAACCCTAGCTAAGAAACAATTTTATAAACACATTTTATTAAATATTATTTACAGTGTCATGGTAAGTAGAAGTATGAGACATGAAACACTATTTAAATTTAGGAATTTAGGAATCACAAGTTATATATCTTTAATTGGAGACATAAAAAGAAATTTGATGTTACGGGTCTAGAATAAATAAGGAGATAAGCTCAAGTATATATATTTCAAAAATATTGGTACAATCTTGTCCTTTGTCAATTTATTTTTCTTTAAATCTTGCATTTTTTACTTAGCTGGTTAAAACGTAAGTTGATCTTGAAATTACCTGAACTTGAAAACAAATTTGAGAATCATATACCATTTTGTGACAAAAAGAAAAAAAAAATGATATTTAAATTGTATATCATGTGTCGCTGTTCTTTCATAAAATTAAAACAATCGTTACGAATGGGAGTTGTCTTAGTGTAGGTTTAAGAGCTTGGCAACAAATTTATTATGTTACCATTTATGTTTTACTACAAACCGTATTTATTTTCACTATTTTATACAAATCGCATTTGATTCGTGCTCCGCAATATGCATTTTTACTATTTGGACCACATCACAAACCGCTTTAAATTTAATCCGCATCGCAAATGCACCGCACCAGCGTCTTTACAAAGGTCATGCTCACGATACAATGTTACAGTCGGGGTTTGGGAGTGTTAATAGAGGTCTTTGGACAGTTCCTTAGGTGAAGGGTTATTTAACTTATTTTGAGTGTTTATACATTTTCAAAAGGTACATGCTAATGTAATATGCACTAGGAAGATATGAATTAAAGCCAGCTTATAGAAAATTTGAAACAAAAAACATACCTTGTTTGCTTATTGGTGATTCTTCAAGGGTTATATTTCAACTCTCAGTGCATTCAAAATCGTGAAGGCTACAACATCTGAAATAGGCTCAAGTTAGGCCAATTAGTATATAACTGATTACTTGGGCTCACATATCGATCCGTCTGACACATTTACTTTAGGCCCAATAATGACATTAACCTCATTACCCCAACTTTCTTATGCATTAACCAAATAATAAGTATAAAGAAGGTTTATTAGCCTCAACACAGTGTTTGATCCAATTTGGCATAACTAAATATAAATTATGGACATAATTTAAGAGTGAAAGCGTCTAATTTGCTATTCTATCTCTCATTTCATTACCTCCTCTAAGAGTGAAAAACACTTTAAAGTCCTTAATCCGTGATGACAAGGTTCTATATCTTTTAAGATAGGTCTGAAACATTGCCATTCTTCCTTGCATAACGAAAAGGTCAACTATGTAATTGGATAAGATTCGAAGATCACTCTATCGTCTTATAGTAAGGATGACAACGTCTCAATGCTTCTGCTTGTATTTCATTCACCAATCTTAGTGATTTCTCTAGCTCCTAACCAAAAGACGTCTCCCATGTGGTCTCTTAGATTCCAGCCAATGCCATCATGGTCCCCATCCCTAGGTCATGAGCCATCACTATTACATTTTGACAGGAGAAGGATTCCATTTTACATTAGTGGCTTTATCACCACACAATCTTTAACCTCTCTCTCTTCTTTCAGCGTATTTCCTCTGCCTTCCTTACAATTAATTGTGCTTTATGCTCCATTCTTCTAATTAATGACCAACTCACTCCTTTTCCAGAGATTTTGTAATGTCCAAGGAATCTGCCTCTCTCTAAGGATGTTCATTAGTCATTACATACATGGAGTCCACCATTTCACCCTCTAGAGTAGCAAGAATAGGGGAGACTGCACCAAGTAGTCTTACATATATATGGACTCTAGAAGAGTAGATGATTGAAACTTTTAACACTCATATTATATTTAGGACACTTATAGGTTCCCATGCAATGTGTTTATAGGAGAGGTTGTCAGCAACTGATGAACAATTACTTATGCATCTCAGCAAGACACTTTGGAGAGGGTCTTTAAAATTCAAAGACACCCATCCATTAATTTTTTTTTATTTTTTTTATCTATATTTTTTTTTTATTGTGGAAAAACATCCACCACAAGGGGACCAATGTATATGCTGTAAAAAGGACCTTAACCCCAAGTGCATTATTTAGAACTCGATTATTTAACTACTCAGGATATAAAATTTAACAACATATTTATATGTTTGTATATTCATAAATATCACTATTAACCACCTAACACGTTAATTGAAGTTTTCCTTCATGCAGACAATGAAAAGCATATATTTAACTAGCAACCAATCAGTCACCCTTTGAATAAAGAATTCAACATTTCTTGGATCCCTTACAAAATGATAGTATATATTCTTACACTGAAATACTTGTCAGTTGTAATGAATCTGCATGTGTTCGATTAGTTCTTTTTTAGTATATCTATTTTTAAAAAAATTCAGATTATTCGATTATTCAACTTTTTGTATGTTACTGTTTTAGTTATATATTGCCAAACAAACCTAAATTGCTGATTTAGATTTCCTCGAACTTAATACTTTTTCTAAGCTTTTCCAATAGTTTATCACATGTGCTTGGTTTAAAAGTTTTCAACACACTACATGATAATTTTTGGACTTATTAGTAAATAGGTCGGTCTCTTTTTCATTTTAGTGGGGGTTATTGGTTTATGGATTTCAAAGAATCCGTAAACTTAAAACAAATCCAGTGTTATTGGATCAGTGAATTCTAAATCCATATTTAAATCCAGTGTTATTCGTTTTGTGATTTGTAAATCCTATTTCAAATCATGTGTTATTCGTTTTATGATTTATAAATCCAGGGATTTGATTTTATAAAGGATTTGATAGGATTTCCATGTTAAAAATATAAAGACTCAATTCCTAACTTAAACCTTGTGATTTCAGAGGATTTCATAAGGATTTGAAAATACTATCAAATCATACATGAATTTGGAATTCATTGAAATACCATAACCAATAACTGCTTAAACACTCCATTGTAATCTCAAGACAACATCGCTAGCTCATATATATATATATATATAATACTAAAAGTTGTGAAGGAATAGTTTGAATAAGCTGTATTCCATTCCTACTTTTCTCTTACTTTTTTTGGTAATTGATACTTATCGAGGAAAGTATAAGATATGAGCAAATCGTATCAAGAGAATTGTGATATGCTTTGTGGTTATAATTGATAACCCACTTTAGAAGAAAGGTAAAGCATTATAACTTTTTTGGATTTATCATATATATGTACACAAATCATTCCTTGTTTTTAGTGAATTGCTATCACGAAAGGTTCATGCCTTAGTTTCGCACAGATCCCTCATGCATATGTTTAAGAGCCCAACCAATGTGATTTTTAAAAATAAAACTAAAGAGACATCAACCACTAATAAATTACATTTTTAAAAATAAAACCAGAGAGACATCAACCACTTATTAGATACATTTCCAAAGATATTTAGTGAAAATTCTAAAAAAATGGCAAGTTGCGAATGTGTTACACCGAAGCACAAACGCATGACAAAGAACTCCATTTGTTCTTTTCCTATGTATTACTATTATATATAGTCCCAATCTCCCTTTACAACATGCAACTTGATTTGTGTCAATCCGTCAATGATCAAATAACAATATGTTTTACTTATTTTTTTTTTTTAATCCAAGTAGCACTCTATATTCTAAAATCATAAGGTAATGTATAACAGTGTGAGGTAAGAAAACATTAAAAAATGATCTGACCATGTAACATCAAAATTTATTTTATATTGTTAAAAAAAACTCAAAAATCACAATTTTATAACCCAATATAGTAATATTTTTTTTTTTTTGTAACTGCCCAATATAGTAATATTACACGCAGTAAATAAGCACTCGTACAAGTAATTACAATTTACAAAAAAAAGAAAAAAAGTGTGGTGAAATAAGACAACACGTTAAATATGGGGTTTCTGTCGAGTTTTAAGAAATAGCAACACGATAACTCTGGGATACAAAAAACTAAAAAAGACATAAAATATATTTGAATTATGTATAAATAGTGTTGAGAAGAACATCCCATGAATTTGAAATGACACATAAGGGTATAAAAATTTGATTTCTGTCAAATTTTATTTTTTCCATTTTCAGTTTGACTTGGATGAATTCGTTTGCAAAAATCTAATTTTATGTGAACAATTTTAGAATATATCTTAACTTATATTTTAGAAATATTACGGATAATTCATTTATATATATATATATATATATATATATATAGCACTTAAATACTCTAAATTTTTAAAATTCTCCTATCCCAAATCGGATTACTATTAAAAAAATGATAACATTTGGTGGTCACTAGAATAATAACTATTTTGGAAAAGAGAAATACGCTATTAAGTTGGGTCCAGTGATCAAAAGATATAAGAGAGAATTCCACAAAGCTTTGTTCTCTTTGACATATCACATTTTGTGGTCAGCATTCAAGTTTGAATTAAGTTTTTTTTTTCTGTTCAACCAATTTATATTGTACTAACTGCAATTACTACGTTGCTTCCGCATGATTTTGTTTTGTTTGGATGTCACGATTCAAACACTGTGGATCGTATTGAGTCCAATAAGATCGGATAAGAAACCACATGTACAAAAGATTCAACGGTCATCGTCACATGTCGTCGCTTTACTAGTTATTTGTGGACAGAACCAAACCAAATATCTTTATGATCATGTCTCTCATCTCGTTCAAAGATAACAAAAAGTATAAAAACTTATCATTAAAACCCCATGTGGGTACATATATCAATCGATCAATCTCACTCTATTCCGACTTTTACAAAACATATAATTTCTCCCTTAAAGTTGAAAAATAAACCTTTCATATCATTTCATTTTCTGTTGAAAGGTCCTTATAAATCCGTGTGAAGAAAGTCTCGATGATTGTATATGGGGAATCGGGGATGAATATGCGTTTCAATTATCACTTCTTTGATTTTTTCTTTTTTTTGAAACAAAAATGTGATATATATGTTAAATGCGAAAAAGTAATCACTACTCTCTATCTAGTCCAGCTTCCAAATTGGCGGTTGTAGATTTGTATGATAAAAGTTGTGGAAAATAAACAGAGTACGCTATCACCTCTATTTGTATAGGAGAAAAGGACTTAGGTAAATCCAGTGTTCAAAAAAGCGCTACGCGATAATTAGACGGTGATCCATAGCCTAGTGTCTAGAATGCTTAATCAGAATCTAGACAACTTTTAAGCAGACTAAGCGTTTAGAAAAATAATACAATATTATATATATATAGATATAAGAAATAACATAGTTTATACATAATTAAATTTATTTTACGTTTATTATTGTTATTATAGTATAATATGTTCAATGTTATGACTTATAACTAATAAATTTTTATAATATATTATAATAATATAAAAAAATTTAGGCAGTCTAGAAACTAATCGTTACGATTCATGAGAAACTAGCGCCTTAACGGCCTCTAATTAAGTGAACGTCTAGAACACTTTTTAGTACACTCGTAAACCACAACTTGGAATTCATATAAAGTTACAAGTAACAATCTATATACTAGATTAGGCTTCATTTGAATTTAATATAAAATTTTGAAACTATAAAACTATAAAAATATCGACATTAAATATGGAGTTGTATAAAGAAAAGTTGACTAATAATTTATAACATGAATACTTTAGTATATCTAATAAATTATGCTATATTATTTATTTTGCATCTCGTTAATTGATAAACCATATACATTTTAATATAGGAAATTAAAGAAATTAGCTACCATTTTTTCTTATGTTTATTCCATTGGCTACAAAACCGGCATAAGTCTTGTTCACCTCTATTTTTTTTGGGTTATATAGGGTTTCGGAAAAATTATTCTGTTATCCTTTTAACAAGTGCGTGAATCAGTTTGGTATTTGGTGGATTTCGTCTAACTATGCAAATTTCTTCTTCTTTTCGATGAAGATTGCTTTGGATTCTCTTCAACTCTGATACTTTTTTGTTTAGTTAAATAGGAATGGTTCTATTTGGTTTGGTATGATTATGGTCACTAAAGAACATATAAAATCCGTGTAATAAGTTTCGATTTAATACACTATCACTGACATCACTGATCCAAGGAAGTTTTTAAAATCTTGTCTCGTCGTATTATGAAGCTTATGAATCCAAAATTTTGAGGTAAATTTCATATGAGTAGAGAATATAAGTTATTAGAAATGCATATGATTGGAGGAGGTTCCGTGGAACTGCTAATCATAAATATTTGTGTACAAAACCCCTAATACATAACTACTTGAGACATCATTTACCGTCCTATGTCGCAAAATCGTTTAAAATACGTAACATATAGCTACCATAACATAACCAATAAATTTTTATATTTGATTAAAAATTGAGAAAATAGCAGGTATAATCTAAATATAGAATAACTTTGAAATTTGAAGTTATCCTATAGACGTATTCCCATCTAAAACGTAAACTATACTATTTTATTGGGATGGGCATGAATAACACAAATTTGCAACTTCAAGATATCTCTGGTATATATATATTCCAAAGGATCTTTACAAGAAATATCAATTCTGTAAATACTTTTCTATCAATCATATAAAATTTATGACCAACAAACAAATAATATGCATTAAACTAAATTTGAATTCAGGCGATGATACAACGACGACACGAATACAAATTGTTAATTAGACTACAAGACATGGTCTTAATTTTTAGTGGTTTTGAGTTGTAGTTTAATTTTTATGTGGTTTTCTATCATTTGTTTATAAAATATCATATGGTAAACATAAAAATCAATCAAATGCCAAATATGATCATGAAATTCTATTAATTATATATGTAAAAGAGTTAATGTCATAATGCATAATAAGGTGCATGAAACATCCATCTCAATCACGCAACTCCAACTTTTGCTTTCGCTGCCAACCTCATCTTCCTTCTTCATTTTTATAATATTATCCTAATCCATCTTCTTTTCTACTCCACTATTTTCACCTTCCAACAATTCAATTCATACTTTATCACTAATCATACTTTACTCCAAAAAAATCTTATCACTCATCATACAAACGCCACCACGTTTATTTTGGCTGAATTTCATAATTGTACTACTTATCTTACTACGAATTATTGATATTTCTGTCGGGCCGGTAAAATAATAAAATAGAACTCACTACAGTTAATAAAAAGATTAGACAAAATTGAAGTAGTTATGTCGACATACATCAATATCCACATTGGTCCATAAAAATTCTAAAATATAAAACAGAGAGACAAAACTGAACTATGTAGAAAAGAGGATGTCCTAATCAAATTCCTATGCAAGAGACGTGCAAAAGAAAAATTTAATAGACATTTGAGGGATGCATAAAAAATTGACTCTTGGATATTCTCAAAGAGAACTCTCATTAATTGATTTAGAATCTTTTAAGACATCATTCTAAACCACAAAACACACACACTCTTGCTTTTAAGATGCAACAATTCGGCAACGAACCAAATACACATATGAAAAGACTTTAAAAAGTTTTTTTCACGATTCGTCGATTCCGATTTCAAGAATTAAGAACAAGAATTCCGAATCGAATCTAGCATCCAACGATATATAAATAATACACAGAAATTCAAATTAGATAATGATCATGATTAAGATCAAGCAGGTGTAGTAGAAGTCCAGAAAATGTCCTTGAGAGCTGGTCTTAGAGCAGTACTACAAAAGTTGTTATACTCAAGAGTGTCTCCATGATCTTTCTTCACCTCTACCACAACAAACGAAGGAGCCACCGCGAATATCTCCGCTTCCACCGCCAATTTCCCTTTCCGGCCGTTCTGTTTCCCTTCAATTCTCACTCTACTCTCACTCTTCCTCACATCAAACTTATTCCCGACTCTAGCCGCCTCT
>OVAF01004256.1:0-10360 GCA_900406245.1 Odontarrhena argentea
TCTGAAGTCTCGAATTACAAAAATGAGTAAGACACTCAGTGAGACTTGGAACCGTTGTCAAGGCCCACGTAAGGAATTTCCCGATAGGAAGTTCGAAATCCAGTTCAAAAACATCAGAATTCCAAACATCCAATTTGTCTCCAGATTCAGTACAAGACACAAGTGCTGACAGAACCAGGTGACTTATATCTGGAAGAAACAAGCAGGTTCCAGCGGATCTACTGGTTCGACCATCCCACGACATAGTCCAACACAGCCAGAGAAACATAAGCAAGTCGATAGTCGAAAGGGATCCACTAATCTTAGAATCAGCTTCATCAGATTCAAATTCCAGCTTTGGAGAAAGACCTGCATTTTTAGCTGTGACACAATACAATCTCAACAGGGTGTTGAAAGACATGGAAGCCGACATTCTTCCACAACATTTAACATAGCCTCTGGCAAACTCGATCCAAGTCAATCCTCCTTTCTCAGAAACGAAGAACAAATCAACCAAAGATGATCCTAAATGCTCCAACAATCTAGGAAATGAATCTGGAACTTTCTGGCCATTTTCAGGACTAGTTGTGTTGTAGGTCAAACAGAAGCTTTGCTACAAGAAGAAAACAAAATTTTGGTGAGAAATTCATAAAATGAAGAAGAGATCTAATAGAAATCTGGAGTTATACCTTGAATGATTGAAAAGAAACGGTGTTGGTCTGAGAATCAGCGAGCTTGGAGAAAGATCGTTGAAGCAAAGGAAGAGCTCCGGTGGAAGCAGCAAGGCTTTCAATTTCTCGCTTCTCCGATGATTCTTTGTTGTCCGTCGAAGAAGAAGCACCCATAGTGAGGAGATGATCGGAGACGATACACAAAAAAATCCCAAAGTGGAAAAATATCTTCTATGGGAATAATTACAGAAATGATTGATTATGATCTATGAGAAGACCAGTTCTTATCTTTCACGGTTCGCCACGTAACCGTCGATTTGATCAGGTTCCCGGTTTAATATAACTACGACCAAACTCTGGGCTTTTTCTTGAACAGGCCTTCTTTCTTGTATAAGCATCAAATTAAAAAGAGATATTTTGAGACAATTTAGCTAAAAACATCCGCCGGTTATATTGTTGTATTTACTATTTATAATTATGTTCCGAAACTTTTCTAGAGTTAAGTGTAAAAAAGACATTTTTTTCAATTTTCTCTCATGTTTTGGCAATTATAAAAGTGCCTTTCACGTTTTGGCACTTTTGTACACTGTTCACAAATACAAAAACCAAAATACCCTTAATAACAGAAGTCTATGGATGTCTGTGACCTGAGAGAACCGGTAGAATCCTTTGCTGTGACCTGTTGGAGGAGGTAAAAAGTAGAGAATGATGTGAAATAAAGAAATTTTGTGCAAGGGTTTGTTATTAATGCATATGCGACGTGTCAACTTCCTATTTGAGAGTTTTTCTAAGCATATATCAATCAATTTTGACTGATATTGATATGTATTATGGGAACTTAATAAAATTAAATTTGTAAAGAAATCATTGTCCAAAATTAACGCGAGAATTCAAATTTTTTTGGCATAGTGAGATATTATCCAATTATCAACGAACTCTTTCTTAATAGAGATATATTGTCGAGTGTGCTTAAAAAGGTTATAGAGATCTTAGAGATAGACAATGAATTTGAAGAGCTATATACAGTGGACGTCTACATTTACTAATATTATAATGTACGTCTACATCCATATCTTGTCTATTGGGTTAAGTGATATTTTACATATAAATGCGTTGGTGATATGCATGGTTCCAATGGACGTACATTTGTTGGTTATTCTAGTTTTGTGGACGTCCATTTATTTTTTCATCTCACTTTAGTGTACTCTTGACGAATCTTGAATAAAATTTTGTAGATCATTATGAGATTTGGAAAACGTTGATGAAAAAAATATATCTATTATCCACACAATATCTAGTATTTTAATTCACTTTTAAGAGATATCTACGATACAAGAACATAATGAATGTTAAGAAATATACAATTGAGACCGACCATGAGTCCACTAAGAAGCTTTACCACAACTTCATCACTTATAATCTCTACAAGTAGATGCCTGAAATATTTTTGTTGTCTCTTGCCGCATCGTCATCAACACACTGAATACTAATTAAACAATAGATGGCAGTTTTATGCACTCGGATTTGTGTAGATTGATATTTCTTCATAAATTTTATGATTTCTCCCATTAAAAGACAATTTTCTTTACTCGGAGATCCCAACAAAGTATATACTTTTAAGATCTGAGAAAAGAGAAAGAAAAGAATTATATAGGGAGGAGAGGGAAGAGAGAAGAGAAAGAAGAACAATCTTGAGAAAATAATAAACTGAAAAAATGAAGAATGAAAAGAGAGAAGGAAAAATAAGAAAAATAAATAAATGATTAAAATAAAAATAAATAAAGAAAAATATAAAAAACTGACACAACTTAAATTGGACAGTACGTACACATTTTTCAAAGATTCAGATGACCAAAGTAAACAAGTTACTTTAAAGTTTCTTCAAGAAGGGTAAATCGGTCTACTCACACGTCTACAGTAATGAAAAGTGTCAAAACATGAAAGACACTTTTAAAAGTGTCAAAACGTGAGAGAAAGATTTAAAAGTTGCATTTTTGTACACTTAACCCATTTTTCTAACGGCAATGAGCTATTATACTCTTCATATTTCTTTATATTTCTTTTCTCTTTTTTTTTTTTTAAATGGACAAACGATGGTTATTTACAATTTTAGGGAGAACTTCCCATTATTTACATTACCCAACCAACAATTACCATCCAAAATTCCACCCAAACCCACCAAATATAACTAAACCAACCAAAATAATAAAATAACCAAAAAAATCTTCCAAACCGAATTTGACTTTTCTCATCTCTTTTCTTCTCGATGAATCCCCTCTTTTCCTTTCACTTCTTCCCCAAATTTGATCCTAACTTGAACTGTGATCTTTTGCTAATCATTCCCTTTCAAAATGGAAAGATCGCAATATGTATTTATGAGTGAAGAAAGATACACTGGTGAACTCGAGAATAATCGGAAGAAAAATTGGAGCAATTGATTCGGTGGTGGCTCGAACTAAGAATCGGTCCGTGATGGAGTTCCTTCTCTAAGAGTGAGGGATGCTACGGGTCTCGACACCATGGGCGAACCCCACACACACTGGTGGGATGGCGAACCGAAACTGATGATGACTGAGCCCATCAGAGGTGGTGATGATAGCGGAGAAGAGCAATCGAGGGATGATAAAACCGGGGAAGAAGTAACCGGTGAAGAAGCAATCTGGAAAGATGGGGAATTCGAAGAAGAATCCCGAAAAAGAATGATTTGTGGTCATTTTGACTGTAAAGGATTTGCGGATTTTGAATGATTTGTGGTGTGAATGATTTCCAATTTTGAAATGAATTGTTGGATTTGAATTTGATTGATTTCGGGATTGAGATTGATGTTATTGAATATGATTTATCGGGTCTAGGAATCGGATGAGGAAGGAACCGTAGCATATTTGCCGGAGAAGAAGTACATAAAGGTGGCCGGAATGGTACAACAAAACCATGAAGATCGCAACTAATTGTTACATTGCGAAAACGGTGAAGAATTTGGAGGAGATTCTCGATGAGAATGAGATTAAATGGTTTCATAATCATCCTCAATTCCGACACCTCTTCCACATGCCTAAAGAGACGACTCAAAAAGCCATGGGGTTTTATTTGCTTCTCATACGAAGCGCCAAAATCAAGAAGAAGAAGAAAGCATGGTTTCGCCAAAATACCACTTATTTAATCTTTTTTTGAAATACCATTAATTTTTAAAAGTTCCAAAATTACCACTCAAAGTTCCAAAAATACCACTAATTTTTAAAAGTTCGAAACTACCACAAATTTAGAATTATCTTTTAACCTTCAAAAATAAACTTTAAATCCTAAACCCAAATCCGAGCCCCTAAAACTATACCATAATTTTGGAATAGTTAACCAAAACCTAAAAATTTAAATTTCAATATCTTTTTGTGGTATTTGGAACTTTTGAAAATTAGTAATATTTTTTGAACTTTTGAAAATATGCGATTTTTTTTTATATAAAAAATTCAATGTGTGGTATTTTAGAGTTTTTCTCTTTTTTATATGACTGTGACAAAAGTTTTTTTATGAAACACAAGAAAGAGAGGATCTTTTAAGGTGTCAGGAATTATAGAAAACTCTCTATATATCACCTCACTTTTCTGTTACAATGTTTTTTGTTCTTTCCAAAATTTCATGTCATTAAAAATGTTATTCAATAGTCCAACAATAATGGTTTGTCTGGACATATATGGGGTTCGTCATCAATATGACGATCGATCACCAATTTGTTACTAAGTGAACACAAATATCTCTGGCTATTATTTGTCATAAATCTGTTGCTGATTATACGGGCATATCTTATATTTGTCTGTGATTTGTTCTTACAGTGATTCATGCCCGCTAAAAATGCTAATGTTTATAACTCAGTTTCTACACATTGCGATTGCGTAAGAAATTTATTAAAATCGTTCAATTGGTATGAATAATCTAAATACTTTTTTATGATATAAGAAAATAACATTGTAAATCGGTAGATAAGGATGATATTAGGGGTTGTCGAAATCTTTGTCGAAGCACTTCATCTTTACATTCAGAACTGGAAGCATTAATATTGGCTATGGAATGTATGTTCACCTATGGAAATGAAGACGTCACTTTTAAGGCGGACTCTAAACTACTAGTCAAGATGATTTCTGAGCCACAATGTTGGCCAGCTTTCTCAATCTATCTAGACTTTTTTGGGGATTTGCGCGTGCAATTTCGTACCTTTGACCTACATTCGATTTCAAGGGAGTCAAACGAAGAAGCGGATAGGCTGGCGCGTCATGCAAGACTTCATGCTCGAGATTTTATTCATGTAACAAGTTCTACGGTTTGGATGTATGAACTGACGTAAGAGTTACAATTATGTTGTTGATAAAAATAAAAATAAAAAAAAGAAAAAGAAAATAACATTTATGTTTGTGAGTGTCATTTACTATGTACAAATTTTTTAGAGAATCTCCAACCCATTACACCATATTCTAAACCAAATAAAGTTACATCTAAAATGGTGTAGCGTTTTTCTCCAACGAATTACACCAATTTTTATATCAAAAAAGAATATTCTTTGTATTATTTTATATTTATAGTAATGTCCTTTTATTTATCAACATCGTAAAATTTACCCACTTAATTTACTTTTAATAGCACAAGTGACTTGGCCCAAGTGGCAAGAGGTAAGTCCGCTGAAGCAAGAATCACCAGTGCACCCGGGATCGAGCTCCGCTCCCTACACACTCTGCAATATGCAGGACATGGCTATTGGGTCAGCCAGTTGTGGCCCAATCGATATTAAAGTGTGGTTGAAAAAAAAAATTACTTTTAATAACAATTCGCTAAAATCACAATAATAGGTTTTATTAAAAGTAAATAGAAATAAACTGCATTGTCTAAGAAGAAATTGAAGAATAAATATATAAAAAGAAAGATATTTTGTTACTCTTATGTATTTTTAATTTTAGTATCGGTTTTTGTCAATATATGTTTGGTTGAATATATTATAACCATTTTAATTTGTATTTACCCATGATAAATATATTCATATCAAATTTTGGAACTATGAGAAAGTAAAAAAGTATGAATATTCAGCTAATTTATCTTTTTACATAGATATTATATATCTAAAGTTTATAAAGATTTTGAAATTAATAAAAATATATAATACCTTTTTATAATAAGAAAAATATCACACCTAAATGGTATGAAAATGAGTTTACACTATATTTGGTGTAAAAAAAAAAAAAAGTGGTTAACAACAATTTGGTATTAGAATTGGTTTTGAGTTGAAGAAGATTTTACAGCAGAATGGTGTAGGTACTGTAGGATGGATATAGTGTTGGGTTAGAGATGCGGCATCATGCATTTAGTATAAAAAAAAAAAAATGTAAATGGACATAGAAATAATATGTAACTTATTAATTTATTTATTAATAAATAAGATATGATATTAGAATACATTTTAAATATTTATATATGTCATTTTAAAATCTAATTGCATATGTCTAGGATTATAAGTTTTAAAATCTAAAACATTTATAACCATCTATATATAAACTTTTATAAATATTTATTTATTCATATACGTATCAAACTAAATTCTTACCTTGTATAAAATTTTGTTATTAAAATCCTTTTGTTATCACATGATTATATATTGACCGTGGTATAAAATTATGCTAGTGTATATATTAAATGGATAATGCAACAAGATAGGATATGTTTCATTGAATTATACTATTCAAAATCGTGGAGTGTAAATCTAAATCTCCCTCGAAAAATCTGTAAACTTTGTAATAGTGGGGGTGTTTGTTCCGAATATTCAACCCCCTTTATTGGATGAAATTCAATCTAAAGTCGGTGAATTTAAAAATAGTTCTGTTACAAGTTTTTGCAATAAAGAATTGGAGTTGAATCAAAATTTAGCACCTAGAACAAGGAATTTTCCAAAATTATGGACATTCAATATAAAAATGATTTACATGATTTTAATCATTATTATACCAGAAACGAACAAAAGATAACAAACCCAACATGCTTCCTTTGCAGTCGTCAACGGAACCAGCTAGCTCTTACCGCACAGACCAATTACAAAACGCGCTATTCAGTTTTGAATCGCTCATAAACGTTGTCGTTTTATGCCAAACACTGTAGCCGATATGGTTGACTTTAACCTCATCCTTTGACTTCTCAATCCCTTTATAACTAAACTCACCTTCTCGTATCACTTCCCATGCATCTAAACACACACACACACATAGATCTTGTCTAAACACAAAAAAAGGGTTCAATGGGTTTTGTCCGATCTTTAAGTTTGTTTTTAGTATTACACCTTAGTTGTCTCATTGCGGTTTTCGGCCAAGGTACGAGGCTCGGGTTTTACTCGACCACATGCCCTAATGCGGAGACGATTGTTAAGACCACCGTGACATCTCATTTCAGTTCCGACCCAAAGATTGCACCCGGGTTACTGAGAATGCACTTTCATGATTGCTTTGTCCAAGGCTGTGATGCTTCAGTACTTATATCGGGACCTAACACAGAGAGAACCGCGGGTGCAAACTTTAATCTTCGTGGTTTCGAGGTCATTGATGATGCTAAGACACAGCTTGAAGCTGCTTGTCCTGGTGTTGTCTCTTGTGCTGATATTTTAGCATTAGCGGCTCGTGATTCCATCGTTCTCGTAAGTATTGTTTACAAAATTAAAATGTTTGATGACAATTTATTAAACTAATTATATACTAATTAGGGACTTTTGTGCGGATGTTTGTAGTCTAGAGGACAAAGCTGGGAAGTTTCAACAGGACGTAGAGATGGACGAGTTTCCTTGGCATCAAACGTTAACAATCTTCCCTCTCCAAGTGACCCGGTCGCCGAACAACAGAGGAAATTCGCTGCTTTCCGCCTCAACACCCGCGATCTCGTCGCTCTTGTTGGTCAGTCAATAACTAATTAAAAGCTCAATTTGATGTGTATCATACTTTTTTTCTCCGGTTATACACATCTCTTTTGGTAGTTGCAATATTTAGATAACTTTGAGGAAGTTGATATATCGTGGTTTTTACTGTTTTTAGGTCATGATATATTCGGGTTTATCAGTCTTTATTATTTTTCAGAGTCTTTTCGAGTTTTTTTATATGTAACATAATTTCAATCACTGAAAATGTACATATTTGTTTAATAGGAGGACACACGATCGGAACAACTGCATGTGGATTCATCACGGACAGGATATTTAATTCCACAGCAGAACCAACCATGGATCCAACTTTGGTACCACAACTTCAAAGAATTTGTCCCCGAAATGGCGACGGATCAAGGCGTGTGGATCTTGACACCGGAGGTAGAAACACTTTTGACACTTCTTTCTTCAATAACCTCAGTCGCCGCAGAGGAGTTCTTAAATCCGATCAGGTTCTTTGGACTAATCCTACAACCAGAACCATAGTACAAGAGTTCATGGCTTCTAGACGTAATTTCAATGCCCAGTTCGCCATGTCCATGGTTAAGATGGCTAATATTGGTGTCAAGACGGGTACAAATGGCGAAATTCGCAGGGTTTGCTCGGCTGTTAATTAATTAAACTGTGGCTACTGATGATCATGGCTAATGATCATGGCTAACTTGCTTCGAGTGTTTAATTTGTTTAATTAGAGTAATTCAATTTATGATATTCTTTAATACCAATTGAAAACAAAGAATAAGAAAAGAACTCATAAGTGGGTTCCTAAAGTCTGAACGTAACTAAGGTTCTTGTATAATTTTTTTTTTTTTTTTTTTTTTTTTTTAACGTACNCATAAAATGTAATTTCTTTATCTGAAAAAATATCAATATGATTGCTCTTTATTTACGTTCAATGTAGTGATAAATATAAAAAAGAATGTAACAGCAAAAATCAAACATATATATATATAGACTTAACGCTTAAATAACAAATAACGTCGTTTTATGTTTCAACTTTAAAATAATTATGAGAAATAAAATACCAACAGAAAAAAAAGGACATAACAATTAAAAAAAAAATAAAGGAAAAAAATTGTTTTCACCATTTACAGTAAAATATAATGTGATCAGATGTTAAAAAAAAAAAAAAAAAAAAAAAAAAATTTTTTTTTNATTGTTTGTTTAAATCATACTCTTTCATTCCAGTTTGTATCTCTTCAACATTACAATCTGATCTTCATGATTAATATATCCAGACCTTAAAAGAAATAATAAAAAAAAGAATAAAATAAGAAGCCTTTCCACTTTTTTTTCCCTCATTTTAACAAAAAAAATATATGCTATGTTCGACTAGTTGTGTGGGGAGAGACAATTCATTATAGATTATATGTATACACTATTTTAGATTGAAGATACAATAACATTGTTTTCTTGTGTAATCTTTCTAACATATATAAGCCAATTTTATTAATTTTATCAAATGAGAAATTTTGACCAATTAATGGTTTCTTGATGTCGTAAGGGATCTTCAATCCATGCATTCTCAATATAGAAAAAGTCAGAATGTGACATCACAATAGATGTTTGGATCGATATGAAAGTCTACACAGAAGTAAAGCATTCATGAAACTCAATCAGGAGAAATATAGAGGCAGATCATTTGGAAATGACTTTGATATAAGAAAATTTGTGAAAATAATGTCAGCATTTTATAACTCTTACAAATAAAGAGGAGATTTTTTCATGTGGTTGCCTTTTAGAAGTTTAAGCAACACATGTTACAACACAAGTTTAAGCCATATTTTCGTTGTGGTATTATATATACCTCCAAGACTTTTCATTAGAAAATAGACATACAAGCTTGATCTCAATTTGGTAAGGTAATTAGTGAAACTTTTTTGTATAAGAATGAAAGAAGTAGAAATTTTGAAGATCATTTACCAAAGATATAAAGATTTGATATTGTTGCAAGATAAAAATAGAATAGAGAATAATATTATTGAGTTGTCTGATACAAGATCATAAGACACATATATGTAGTGTCCAATATTAACATATCAATAACACCAAATAATGTAAATCTTCCTAATCCTAATCACATAGAATATTTAAGAGAATATTCTTTGATTGGGCTTCACGGACTTCACTTCATAATCGGGCTTAGATGCCCACATGACATAGTCTAAGTTACCTCTAATAATATAACTTCTTTATCCAAAATTATTTGTCAATGTCAAAATCTTGGTGGTAGAAAAGGAGGACCCTACAGATTCCAATTATCGATGAGGTGGACAATCTAGTGAAATGACACGTGGACATAAGAGCCCAAATGACCGATACTCCCTTATCTTACGAAACTCGACTCTTTTCTGAGCTGCTTTACTTTGAGAGAGTGAGAGAGAATGTGGATCTGATCTTGGACACAGAGATGGCTTCCAGCTTTGCGATTGTACCATCTCCGGCGATGCTCAGAAGTTACCGACCAGTGAAGAGCCAATTGTCGTCGGTAAAACCGGCAACGTATTCGTCCAGAATCTCAACAGATATTCCTCTGTACGAGTCTCCTCAGGTCTCCCTTCTCTCTCTCAAAATCATCACTTTTAAAATTGAGTTATAGTTTATGGGTTTTTGATTGGGGATTGTGTAGGCTTCGTTTGATGAGTATTTGGAGGATAAAGCGAGAGTATTTCAAGCAATGTTTCCTGATAAACCCAGAAGCCATAAGCTTAACGAGGTGGGCATTTGGTCTAGTGGTATGATTCTCGCTTAGGGTGCGAGAGGTCCCGAG
>OVAF01004257.1:0-10359 GCA_900406245.1 Odontarrhena argentea
TTTCCAGAACATTCAAAACGTTCAGTCATAAACAATGATTTTCTACCAAAACACAGTTTTTGTTCATTCTATATATGTCCCTATGAATTATTATATAGAGGAGACCAATAAGGAATTTGTTGGCTGAATTGGTGAAGTTGAGGGAAAACTGCCAATTCGTGCCCCAACTTTGCGTAGAGGTACCATTTCGTACATAAACAATTAAGGTGTACCATTTCGAGCTTGCACTCCTCAAAACAGTCTGTTCCACAACTAAACTCTTCGTGACTTGACCAAACCGAACATTGACCGAAACTGCGTTAGTCAACTGTGTGATTCCGTTAAATGGACGGTCATTTCGTACCCCAACTCTGCGTATAGGTACCATTTCGTACCCAAATAATTAAGGTGCACCATTTCGAGTCTGAACTCCTCAAAACAGTCTGTTCCACACCCAAACTCTCTGTAACTTGATCAAACCAAGCATTAACCGAATTAGTTAAAACAAAAATAAATATTTATAAACTATAATTAAATTATTTAAATTAAATTAAAATTCAAATTAAATTTTACACAAATAAAATAAATTAAAAAACGAAACTAAAAACTGAAATAAGTTATATTTTCATTTTTATTTTCAAAAACAAAAAATAAATATGTTGCTCGTCGTTATCATCAGGTATAAATCAGATTAAATAGGAACTCTCGCCTTTCACTTCTGCTCGGTTTGATAGCGGTGGCTCTTTTTATTGTGTGCACTAGACGAGTCTTTGTATTGTGATTTCGATCCAGTGACTTACTTCTCCACAGACCGATATCATCACAAACAAATTTTAAGATTGGTTTTAAACTATAATCTGGTTTTTTTGGATTGGATCACAAGCGGACGTCACACTAACGGTAAAAAGTGAGATTTCAATCTTTATAAAAGTATCAACAATTGTAGTGATGAAGCTAAAGCAGAGACTACATGAAGAGGGAGTGTTCTTAAGCTTGATATTTAATTGTAGTGATGCATCTCCCTAATATTATGCCTATATATAGAGTTTGACACTTTTTAAGCATATTTACTTAATTGCAAGGTACTATTTTTTTAACTGAATTTGAATTATTTATTTTTAAAATCTCTATTGTTTTAATTATGCAATAAGAAATCTTTTACGTGTAAAACTCGTCATAATTTAGAAAATGAAACTCTAACATATCGAAAATAAATTTCAGCATATTTTATATTAGTAATTAGTATTATTGATATAGTATTATTAATTTTCTCTAAATTATTGCATTAAATTAAAACATTCTTTTCTTATGTATATATATATATAGAAAGACTATATCAGTAGTCTTCTCGTGTTTTCAAAAACGTGTTTTCAAAAACGTGTTTTAAAAATGCTGGGAACGGTTTTGGTCATACCGAAAATCATAATCACGTCGTTATCTATAACAGTTTCCGGGCTTGTGAGTGTACAAGCCACAAATATGAAGACTTTCTATGGACTTTCGTTCATTCCTTTATTTACGTAGCTGTCTGTTCGGGTCTTGGTCTCTTTGTCTCTTTTATGCACCATATTTTAGTCTTCAATGGTTTTTTCAATATTTTATTATTAATTCATAACATTTTGAATTGGCTGTCTACGTCACACTTATCTTTCTCTTTTGAATTTCGTTGTAATTTGCACACTACTTTTAGTTTTTCTCTGTAAAAGCTTTGTTTAATTTTAATGAAAAATGCAATTTTATTTGACCAATAGTTGTAATATAGTGATAGTGCTAATGGTGTTATTCCATCACCGCATAAGTTCGAACTTAGCTTAATGTAATTGTTATAAAAATAATATATAAAAACTTTATATATTTAATCATTTTCTCTTTGTTATTTTATTTAAATGACGTCTTACAAGTACTATTTTATCATTAATAATAATTTATATATTAGATACTTACAAACTACTTATTTTATTACTATCAATTGATTTTAAATATAATTAATTTTTATAACCGAACAATAGTGAATTAGTATTTCTCATTTTTTAAGAAAAGTTGTCATGTGTATCTAGATCTAAACTAATTTGTCTCAAATATGAAATTATCTAATTATAATCATTTGATCCGTAGAAATATAAGCATCTTTAGGTTCATTAGATAATTCGGTGAATTTCGAAAATATAAATCTTCATGTCATATTATAGAATCTCTATGTTTTATAATAAAAGACCTTTTATGATTATTTTTCTCGTTCAAAATAAAAACCCGTTTTAGAATTATATATATATATAATTACATAATATAAGTATAATACATTTAGTTTAATAGTCTAATAAAATATACAAAAGAACTATAAATGAATATTAATATGTTATCGTTGGAAAAGTGTCAGAACCATATATATATTGTTAAACAGAAAGAGTTACTCATTTAAAACCTCATTTAGACCTCCAAGAAACCAGGGCCGATCCTCTCTATGTAGAATTATATAAAGACAAAATTCCTTACTGAAATCAAATTAAACAGGAATTTATTAATGAATTTTGTACTATACGCTCTATTCTCAATTCAAGTATCAACTCCTTTTTTATTTTCTTAGTTAAAAATAATATGTATAAAAACAAAAACATGATAAATAAAAGTAATGTGTAAAGCTGGCCATGCAGTGTAAGTAAATAATGCAATACTGCTAATGCGACCCCTCTTGACTCAAAAAGCACAAATCGACACCCAAGTCATCCATAGCTTTCTTATCTTGACCATTATCTACCAAATGTTCAAGTCTCTCTTATCTCTACCTCTCTATTCTATATAAAAGCAATTAATAAACGTAGATGAGAGATAGTTGTCCAGGTTGAGTTTAGTAATTATATCAGATTCAGATCAATCATGAGGTCAGATTCAGTGATAAGTAAAGAGAGAATTACTAAGATGGTATCTTCTACGGTACTTTTTTCATTGATATTATTACTCCTCGTCGTGTGTTCCCTTTATATGGATGAAGAAGCACTTGGTTCTCAATTTCAAATTCGGAAACTCAGTGAGTTTTTTTGCCTATTTGATCTTTTCCTCATTTGATTTATATGTATAATTAATATTTCGTTTCATTGATTGGTTATCACTAAAGATAAATTGTTATATATCATGATATTAAATTTTTATACTTATATAACGTTGTTAGTTGAAGTAAGTAATAATTATGTGGGTGATGTAGAAGAGACGATCAAAAGTGGGAGAAAGGTGGAAGGCAATGGCCTCGGAAGCTCCAAAATCAACGGTCAACATAGCACTTCGATTCGGTGTGGGCATGGTGCCAATAGTTATAACAAGATGGCGACCACTTACCGTCCTGGTCATGGTTCTCTTCCAGGAGACATCTCGTCTTCTCTCTGTACACCCAACATACGAAGAGGTGAATTAAATAATTTAGATCGTATCACTATATTAAATGATATAATTTTAAATTACTTATTTAAAAATGAAACAAAAATATATGGATTATCATCATCGTTAATTTAAGAAAGAGCATCTAAACTGATTTATATAAGTGGTAACAAATTGTTTAATAACTTCAATTGCAAGTGGGTTTCCTAAAATATCCAAAACCTTGTACAAAACATTAGTTAATTTTTTAATCAATCGGCAATAATTGGATAAAATTTTTGATTAACCGAGTTAAATGGTTGTTTACATACATGGCTGCCCAATTAAGTGAACTGATATGGGTATAATCATAGCATGTCATTATTACTGTTCGCCTAGTTGGATAATTAGTCGGCTAGGATCCCATATTTTAGACCAATGGTTATTATAAACGACATATATATTAGAATCGTAAAAGAACATTGATTATAAATTTAGCATTAATTATATACAAATGATAGTAATATTTTATATTAGTTATAGTTATGATATATTATTCTTTTTCACATCATTTATATTAATTGATACAAACATTAAAATCATTTACACAAACTGATACAAAATTTAATATTATTTATTGTAATTGATATACAATTATATTAATTATTACAAACGATGCAAATATTTACATCAACTGCTTAAAAAGTGATACAACATGTTTACATCATTTATCGTAGAAAAAATACACTAAATTTAAATGATACAAATCAACCTTTTTTTTGTAGTTACGTGCAGGACCGTCACCACCTGTGTAACGTCTCAAGGGGTCAAGAAGTGCACCACCACCAAAAGATGTGAACCTTAACCTGGTCATTGATCGGTTTATCAATTTGAAGATGCATATATGTTGTGCGTACGTAGTGACTAGTTTGCTATTTCTATAGTGTTTTGGGTTCAGATGCATGTGTGTTACCATATACATTATCTAAAGAATAGTGGGATGCAAAGTAATACATGTCTATGAGATAGTATTTGTTGAACGTGTTATATCTTATTACCTTGGTGAGTTGGAACAATATATATGTTTATTGAGATAAAACCTTGTGCGTTTAATATATCAGTATTGTTTTCTTTCCAAATAGCGAGAGGTGCCGCTCCGGTTCTTTTCATTTTGTTGTTATGTAAAATTAAATTTAACAAATTATTTTCTTACAAGAGACTTATTACATCGTTTTAAAAAGGTGAAAAAGAATAGTAAGGGCATCTCCAACCCTACTCCAAAACTCACTCCAAACTCCATATTTCTAAAAAATCTTCTCCAACCCTACTCCAAAACCAACTCCAAAATGGAGAAACTCTATTTTTTGTTCTATATTTGGAGCAAAAAATGGAGTTGCTCCATTTTGGAGTTGAACTTTATTATTTACACACACATCCCTCAAATTATAATACTTTTAATTTGTATACTTAAATAGTTCAAAATATGATTATATTTAATAAAAAATGTAATAATACTAACAATAAAAATAAAAATACATAATAATATTTAATAAAATTTGCAATGACGTTGTTAACAAAATAAAAAAAAAACATAAAAATGTTTAATAAAAATTACAATGACACTAAAAATAAAATTAAAACTACATAGAAATATATAGATAAATCGTTCTCATTTCCATTGATTTAATACTCTTAGATCTTTTAATTAAGAATAGAGATGCTCATATTTCACTTCGAAATGCTTTGGTTGATCATTTGTGGAAGAAATATGGTGACAATTAATCAAAACTATATTATTTTTATTTTTCATTTTCTACTTGCTTTTTTATTCATTTTTGTTATGCAATGCAATTTTATTTCTATAATAAATTATTATATAAAATAATAATCTTATTATGACATATAAAATAAGTGGGCAAAATCTATAATTTTGATAAATATAAGGTGTTTAAAAAAATTTATAATTACCTAAAATACTTTTGAAGTCAAAATATGAAGCCATCGGTTGGAGAAAACCCCAACTACTCCATTTTAGAGCTCTTCTATTTTAGAGCAAAATTTGGAGTAGAGGGTTGGAGATGGTCTAACGCTTTAGAAGCCAAGATGAAAAACATAGCATGGTCTAGAATTGATGGAGTGATTATGGAGATATATCCAAACCAAGTGGTGAGGGTGTTGTCATACCGGTGATCACTAATAAACAAAGGCAACAATATAAAAAAACTTTGAAAAATGTTTTGGTCGCAGATACGTTTTACAATTAAGAAAACACAGATGGTTTGCTGGAAGAGTTTACATAAGAGAGCTAAAGCCTAAACGAAGCTCTTCATATACTGGAATTTCACATAACAATCTTTTTTTAATTAACGAAACATTATGTTTAGTAGTTTTTACAAAAAAATACCTTTGTTGTCCTACTTGTTTAATTAAAAAAAAAATGGAATTGTGTAGATTTAATGTATACTACAACAAAGGCTAAAATTACATGAAACCTTTTTTTTTTTTTTTTTTTTTTCCCCACATGAAACCTTTTGTTATATATACCAATTGAGCAACAACTTATTCACATTATATGTAAATACCAGAGAAAGTAACCAAAATCAGAAAGAGTTGGGAGCCTTGTTCAAGTAGATATATTCCATAGAATAAATAAGTGAGGATCATCTAGATACATTTTTTAAAGTTTGGATGAGCGTCAAACAATATTACATGTACAAAATTAAGGTACATGACTAATTAATGTAGCATTAGGAGGCATATAGTTACACACACACCAAAATGAAATTAAGAAAATAGATATAGAAAATAAGAAGCAATATTTATTTTATTTTTCCTTAGGAGATCTCTTAAGTCGAACGATTACAATTCATGAGCCCATATAGTCTTTTTTATTTTATTTCATAAGGACCCATTCACTTATTAAGAGGTAAACATTAAGTACCTCAGAGATATCCTAAAACTGTGGCAATACCAATAGCCGCCTGAACAATCATTGCCGCACATGATAGAATAGTGATGAAGCATCCAAATCCAAATCCAAACATCTTCGAAACACTTCAGTAATATAAACTTTTACAAAATTGTTTTGCTTGTTTTAAGTGAGAGTGTGAGAACTGCTTGCATGGGGTGATCATCAATTTATAGTTGAGTTAATCATAAATGACATCGACTAATGATATACTTAATCCTCTCGTAACTCGTAAGTCTTAAAGTTAAATTAATGGATCTATTATCTATATGTAAATGCAGTCAAAATTTTAGAATTTTGAACGTTTTGTCATGAATGTGACCTTTATGCTTGTGGCCCAATCATTCATGTGTGCCAATTCAAATACTCTTTTTCTCATGACCGACAATCATATATACCCTTTTTTTTTTTAACTCTTTTAAAAACATGTAAAAAATTAGGTGATGTCAATATAATTATATTTTTTAAAAAATATTTAATTTTAATATTTATTTATTTAAAATAAAAATCTCTATACATTAATATTGTTGAATTTAAAAATTTATTAATTTATAGAAATCTAGAGAGCAATTTTTTACAAACTACGATGTTAAGAAAAATGTTCAAAGATTTTGTATTAAAAAATTAAAATAACTTATCATAGTACTCCCTCTGTTCCAAATTAAATTGTCTTTTGGAGCACTTTTTTTGTTTCAATTTAAATTGTCTTTACAATATTCTAGGTAAAAAGTGATGTTACTTTATTTTAATGCTTTTATGTTATTGGCTTTTTATTTTTATACTTTTGTGTTATTGGTCTACACTAAATAAGTTAAAGAGAGAAGTTATTTTTAAGAGTTTCTTAATTACCGTGCACAACTCTAAAAGACAATTTAATTTGGAACAGAGGGAGTAGTATGCATGAACTCAAAGTTAATATAGTAATATTAGCTACCGCAATAAAATAAATATGAATAATACTTTACTATTTAGATACAAATAAAACGTGTTTTGAACTTCAAAATTATTAATAACCTCAGAGTACTCTAGATAATGATATCACAATATGTCTTTTATATATATATATATATATATATATATATATATATAAAAATATCACAATATATGTCAAAATGATAATGTCGGAAGAATCAGTTATAATATGTAAAATATTATAAAATCTTAGTATGTCAATTAAAAAGATAATCATATAAACTTTTGTGTTAGTACACTAGAAATGATTTCAATATATATATTTTATATTTTAAAAAAAAACAAACAACATAAATAATTTTTGTATGTGGTCTTAGATATTAGAGATCATTGTAAATATGAATGAAATCATACTTTATATAAAAATGCTAAAAAATATCATCTTATTAACTTATCAAATTTAATCAACATTTTTTTTCCATCTAAACATTTATTATTAAGCCTTGAAAGGATACATGGGAAAATACTAATGCAGAATATTTAGCCCAAACAAGGAAAGCTGGTAGGATACCTCAAACAAGGGAAACTAGTAGGATGCAACACAACTTGAAACAAACAAGGAGAGTGACTTTGAAACAGACAAAACCAAACTAGAAAGGCTTGAGAGCAGAGTAACACCAAGCTTGAAGATTCCACAACCTTTGGAAGGTATAAACCTGAGACTGGACTCCTCTTGTGCTTAATTAAACTATCTTTCAATTCCAAATAAACCTAGGAAACAAGCACCGGCAAGAGAGGAACCAAGGAGATTCAAAAACTTCTGATGACAGCGACGACGAGAAACTCGACAAGAATCGCCTACAACTTGATCCTTTGAATAGACCTGATCACGACCAAATCTAAAATAGAGACGAGGAGCATCAAGGTACCAACTGGATAACATCAACTGCTAGAACCAGAACTGATACCAGGTCGAACCAGACGGAATCAAACCTCACCACAAAGAAGAAGAGCTTGCAAGCAATGACCGGTACCGGTGCTGAGGGAGCCACCGACCACCAGTCATCGAAGTTTTGAGTCACCGCTTGAAAAACTTCTTCAAATCGCTCTTTATCGCACGAGAGAGAAAAATGGCTCTTTTTCTTAAGTTGAAAATGTACTTGTAAATTTAATCAACAATTACACAGCTCCAATTCAAATTGAATAAAGTTATTAATTATCATGATTATCAATTTATCAAATATTACTTTATAAAAATTCTACTATATTCAAACTAATGTTTCGTCTTGACAAACAAGAATATAACATGTAAATATGGACGTGCGTGGGACGACTAGTATACCTGCCATCTTAAATGTAAATGGCCATGGTGGACCGTAGACAATAAAGAAATTAACTGAAACCCAAAAAGAATTTGAGGGAGAAAAACTTGTCGGTATATAACCGTCCATGACTCTAATCAGGGTTTAAAATCTTTCGGTCTCCCATGACTTTAAATCATGACTGATTCGCATTATTGAGGTTTAGACTAGTCTTGGGCATTTGGATTATCTGATTCATTCAGTTAGGTTATTTTGGGTTTTTCGTTACCAGGATCAGAGGCTTCATTCATGTATATTTGATGTTCGGGTCCGGTTCGGGTTTTATCCAAAAAATTTTGGTTCGATTTGGATTTTTTTCGGACCCCCGATACCTGTTATTTTCGGGTCGGATATGGATATTACAGTTACAAATTGCATTTAAAATAATCAAAAAGATTCAAATGTACCAAAAATCCGTGTAATTAAAATATATACAAAATATTTATTTTTACTTGAATATACAATAATTACTAGAACGAATTAATTATGAAATTAAAAATAAAATAGTAAAATTTAATCAAACTAACCGAACCTAATCGACCTAGAACCTATATATTTTTGAATTAAATTATGTTTCGGATACCAATTCGATTCTCGGTTCGGATCCACTTCGAGTACGGATTTTCGATACCACATGTTAAGGTCTTCAGATATATGATGCGAGGATCAAAAGCCAGTTCCATCCGAAAGATGCCAGAAACCAAGGTCTTTAAGATTGAACTCATGAAGCATTAAGGAGTACATCTCTGTTTTATGCTCTTCAGCCTCGCCAATTCTGTAGCTGAAGGATCAGCAAATATCCTCTGTCTTGTCTCTAAACAATTTGAGGTTGACCATGGACCACCAAAACATTTGAAGAAAGCTGAAGCAACCGTATCAAAACAACAACCATCGTGTTATCATCCACGTCCAAAAAAATTGAGTATTTATTCACAAATTTTCTGTTCATATAACTTCATGCATTTAGCGTTCGATAGTTGTTGTAAAAAATAAAAATATTATTCTGAAGTTACATCCTATCCTTTTTAGTTGAGTTCAAAGGTGGTTTTCATTATAATAATATTTGTTTTACGTAAATTAAAAAGTTAGTGGATGAAATGAAGAAGAAAATCTCAAAATATTTTGACAACCTAACTAAGAATATTATTAATTGAGTTAAACTCATTTCGTCAAAAAGAAAAAGCACCGATTCAGACCAAGTCAAAATTAATGTCAACCCCAACCAACCATAAAAACTTCGTTCACGGCACAACAAGACCTTCAAGTCTTTAAAACGGAGATTCTGTAAATCGAATAAAATGACTAAAACACCCTTGTATTATACATGGGTTTAGTTGGACTAGAAGGGTGTTTACGTAATCTCGTAAAGACGTTCAAATTCGTACAGAACAGATCAACAACTCTGCTTTGCCGACGACGTCAACAATCCAATACCCAAAGTCACACACAAAACTCAAAACCCTTAAAAATATATTTCTACAGATTTCCTGAAACTGAAATTTTTGAAACAAACAAAAGACGTTAAAATTTTGTGGGCAGATGAGTTAAATTTCCATGGCTGCCATGTTGAAGCAGCCATGGCTAACCTTAATTTTCTTGTCTCTGATTCTCGTTTTCCCTTACAACACCTTCTCTCAATCCGATTCTCCTCGAAACATCGAAACTTTTTTCCCAAATGACACCGTCTCCGCCGCTCCGGCTCCGCCCGAATCGCCGGTTCCTCTCAACTCACCACCACCGTCTTCATCATCAGACAGGCAAAAGATCTTGAGGGCAGTGCTGATAACAGCG
>OVAF01004258.1:0-10359 GCA_900406245.1 Odontarrhena argentea
AATTCATTTAACCCAACTAATTAAATTCAATTAAACTAATTCATTTCATCAAACTAACCCAACTGCTGATTTATAAAACATAGAGCTTTTGCTTTTGAGGGAGAATAATATTTTATATCCCTTGTCTTTGATTTGATTAAATTCATCAAGCAAGAAGTTGGTCTTAAGAGTTGATTAAATTCCTCTTAATCGATCCAAGCAGGTCCCAAGCAAGGATTTCTTTGAATCCTCAGTTGAGCTGTGTTTTATATTAGCTTCCGCTACATCACCATGTTTGTTTCCAAGTTTGGATTGAGCATCCAAACGATGTTTGTTTAAGCTCATTTTGGAACTCATTCTGGATTGAATAGTTGGATTGAATATCAACTCAATCCGAATTGAATATCTTCTCGATCACGTAATCTTGTGTTTCCAAATCCCTACGATTTAGTTTGTGTTAATGAGTCAACTGATTCAATGATCAGCAGTTGACACTTGTGGACTTGACTTGTGATCCAATATGGTGGCACTCTATTCATTGTTGCAATCGCCTACAATTTCCTCACCAAGTGACATTTATGTTTTTACTTATTGTTCTAATCAAGCATCATCATTCTTCTTTCATAACCTAAATTATATTAAACTTGTGGATATTTGGTTCTTCAAGGAGAAAAGCACAGAATCAAAACACAAACTTCGTGAAAATCGATGGGAGTTTGATTTTACGTTTGTAATGGTAAACACAAACCTGTATTACGGTGCAATCTTATAATAAAACGAACAAATCCACTACATAATAATATAATAGTGGTCAAGTTCTTTTAGCAGTTAGAATTGTAAAAAATCTAATTACATTATATTCATACAAATAAAAAACATAATACAAAATATTATGCTCTTAACCAATAAAGCTAGAATTGTACAAAATCTTATTATATTGTATCCATACGAATAAAAAACATATTACAAAATGTTATGTTCTTAACGATTCTTAACCAATAAAGTAAAATAAAAACTCTTCCTAAAACATTTTAAAAAGATTATGAAAATAAAATGTATGATTATTAAAACAAATAAAAAATTGAGTTGAAAAAATTTCTATTACCAAATCAATAAGAAATCGTGTGGATATCATATGCGGAAAACAAGTTAAACACTACACCTCTAACGGACCAATAAAGTTTTGGACGGGATGTCAATGTTTGGTTAGCTACCGCGTTACGAAATCCATTAAATCTCTTAATTAATAAGGTAAAATATAAATTTTTTCCTAAGAAAATTAAAACTTTTCCAAACAAATAAACTCAAAAGAAAAGATTTATATTACCAAATCAATAAGAAACGTAAGGATATCATGCGCGAAAAACAAGTTAAACACGACACCTCTGACGGACCAAAAACGCATTGGACGGGATGTCAATGTTAGGTTAGTTTCGCGTTACGAAATCCATTAAATTTCTTAGTTTATAAGGTGAATAGAAAATCTAAAACATTTGAAACTTAAAGAAAATAAAATAAAAAACCAAATAACGAAAGTTTATATTACCAAATAAATCAGAAACCGCGTGAATACCATGCGCAAAAAAACAAATTAAACAAGTCACAACTAATTATCCAAGAACAAAAAACTGAAAATATAAAAGTTTTAATTGGAATAAAACTTATAAAAACAAAATCCGCAAGATAAAAATTATTAAAATCCGGAGTAATAATAAAATTTTATGAAATTGAAAATCTATAACCATGAGCCTATTTAAAATATCTAAAAATCAGAAAGTTATACCTGTAAATTTGTTTCTCGTAGCTAGTAGATGGAACCACTCCAGATGTCTACGTGAAATTTGTTGAACAAACAAAATGTGCACTAGTTGTTTAGTTATCATTTTTTAATAAAGTGTGAAACAGTACTAAAGCTCTATATAGCTCGATCACCTCGTTGTTATTCATTTCAAAAGGATTCTTCTCGGTTTTTAGAAACGTAAGAGATGTTAAAGCCATTGTAGCTATCCATGCTACTGGTTCTAGGCTTTCCTGGTCTTGATCGTACGTCGGTACCCATTGGAAATGGCTCCTGCATATATATAGTGGAGAAACTATGAAGCAAACGAAAAGCCATTAGAGATAAGAAACATAACAATAATAGATAGAAACTTTTATAGTTTTAGGTTCGATAAGGTTGATGAAAGCATTATCCCACATTGCATTTTTTCTGAAATGAGAAGGTAAATATTAGATAGAAGGCAATACTGCAAATACCTTAAGTTCTATGTCTGCATAATAAGAATTTCTCATATACGAACGTAGGAACCGTGCTTGCCTTGAAGTCAATTGGCAAATAAAGTAAGTCATACGTACCTTTACAATGCTCGTCAATGGCAAATAGAAGCATCTTAGAAGTATACCTAAACCATAGCAGGACCAAAAAAATGTCAACAATGAAGCAGAATACATCAAACAACCACCAAAGTTAACTCAAGACTACAATATATATATATAGTTCAAGCTTAAAGGTGAGGACAATTACCCTGTCTTGTGTGAGTTGGTCGAAGAGGACAAAAGTGTAGGCTCTTGTTAACAGAATCTAACAACAACTATGTTGTATGGTGTTGTGAGTCCATATCTCAGCGTTCACAATAGAGGTCTGTGAGAAGAGCATATACTTGAGACAAGAGACCTGGTCTGTCCTTTCCAGGGAGCTCCATATCCTCTGCGCAACGTTCATAACTCTAACCATAAATTAACCAACATATATTAAACCAAACAATAGCTTCACTATGCCACATTGAAATAGAATGCGTAAATCGACACTCATTGCAAGAAACAGAACCACATCCTCACATTTGAACACTCACTGGCACAGAGGGCGTGTCCCCAAAGGTCATATTCTTATTAGATTTCGTTTGATATCACCAACAGTCCAAGCTTGCTAGCCGTTTCTGCAATCTTCATAATATTTTTCATCAAAAAACAGAATCTCTGGCCGAAGCTTTCTTTCGTCACAGAATCCTAACCACACTCTTCCAGTCACCAACGTCCTATTGGCATCACCAAACATATACTAACAAATTTCTGGCCTAGCTATACTAAAAATTCAACAAGTACATAACATCACAATCATCACAACGAAACAGTGTACAACAAACCACTTTGTGAAACTACACTTACATTGAACATAATCAACAAATTCTCAAACTAACTCAACAGTTAGGGTAAAGGAATAAGGTCGAGAACATGTATCTCATACACAAGAGTTATATACATATAATCATGTTATGAATTTGATCCCAACCAAACAGAAACTCTTGGATCGTGACCAAAACAGGGGATTCTAAGAACCCTAATCAAGATTACGAAACTAATTACAATGTCGCAAATCTTTCAAACCCTAAACAGAGAGGTAATCAATTCTTTGACGAACTGGGAGAAGTAAACGAAATTCAAAAACGAGAAACATATTGTTTACCTGATTGGAATCGATCGTCGCTGGTCTGTTCATGGAGGATCTCGAGAGACGACAAAAGTTGCGAAATCAGAGTTTTGAGAGAGAGAGATTCGAAAGCTGAATTTTGATTTTCATTTCCTCAACGGCTAATTGATATATATAAACGATCGTCTCTTAACTAACACGTCATCTCGATCAGCTTAATGATCTTCAGTGGGCCTGGACCACTTATAACTAATAAGGCCCATCAGCTTCAGTAAGATCAGATTGATGACGAAGCATCTTTAGAAAAATTTATATCAAAGCTAAATCAAACTTTCAGTTTCCTCAATTCTAGGCTTAACTCCAAACTTGTCATAAACCTCTATTTATTACATGTATGCAATACTTGGAAGATGGGCTTTTTGCAGCCCACTAATGAAGATAGTTTGACGTCACATTAATTAGTCCCACATCGGTAACTACTAGTGATTTTATTTGGTTGATAAGAAAGATTGTGATAGAACTAATTGCCAATTGGGTTGGAGAATTGGGTTATTCCTAAGTCATCTATACACCCCTGCCTCAGTGCTGTAATAAGTGCCTCATTTAGTTGGGTTAATGAGTCAATGGGGTGCTATATAAAGAGGATACATGAACCCAACTCAATTGGTCTTTTTAACGATATATATAGCACGAGATTGTGAGTTTTAAAATTATAACATTATTTTGCTTCTTGGAATCGAACAACTAACTGAGAATGATGGGTCTATAGTTGGAATTTGGAAGTGTATGAGAGGTTTATTATTAAATCGATTTGTTTACAATGGTTTTCTTCTGCATTTGGGTAGTTGATATAGATTTGGGTCCAAATGATTGATCTAATTGTATAAAATAAGTACTCATATTAAAGAAATACTCAGCAAAATTGTGAAATACATGGTAGGAGCTGAAAGTTATATATAAAACATGCAATGCAAAACAAAAGTGGCTGACGGATTGATTCCCATTCTACTAAGCATTACCTAACAAGTAAGAACTAAGTTAGGTAAGACTTCAACGACTAGGACGACCCTTTTTGTTCGCTTCGAATTGTAAAAGGGTATGGACTTGAGTAATAACAAATCTAAGTGGTTGACAAAAAATTTCCTTTTACTATTCCCAACATCAACAAAAGAAAAAAGAAAAAACATAAATCAATTACTACTATTTAGCTAATAAAGTGATTATAAAAAAGTTAATTCCCAAAATTATTTCTAAAAATATATTTTAGTTATTTATTTTCCAAAAAACTCTACTAATTAATACCACTTATTACATGTTAAAAGGATTTGCTCACCATTTTTTTTTTTTGGCAACACTATTTCTTAGCTTTTATATCAGTTCAGATATCCAAACAGGACACTGGTTACATGAATAAAATATTGTGTGCGTAGTCTTGTGTGGCATGCCAATCTATCCGCTTCTACGTTGTTTTTCTCGAGAAATCGAGAGTAGTCGAAAGTTGCAAAATTGCAAACGCAGTGTCCCAAAAATGTCTAGATAAATGGAGAATGCCGGCCAAGTTTATGGTACTCCTGCTATCATCTTGACTAGTACTTTTGAATTTGCCAGAAGAAATAACATCTTTGTTCCCTTTGTCAAGCATACAATATTCCATATCCGAGATAAACTAAAATATATTTATAGCTAATGAATTAACATATAATTTAATTATAAATAAATTATTTTAACACATGAAAAATTTTAGGAAGCATTTCCTAAACATCAAAATAAAATTTTGAATTATTATAAACACAATTTTTAGATAATTTCATTGCAAAATAGTTTGATAAATTATTCTCAAAAGGCTATCATGAATTGCAAAGCTATATTCAAAATCATAGTAGGTTAAATTTCATCTGGTCTTGCAATCTACAGGTAAACTTCCCCTAGTAAAATTCTGTATCCATCCTAAGCTGAATTCAATAACTTCAGTTTTGGTGTACAAGGCCTCACATAATAGATAACATTACGAACAATACAAATATTCTTATATCAACATATGAAATTCAACTTTGAGAACCAAAATATGAGTAGCACACCTTAAATGGAGAAACTTACCACTGAGATATATTGAGTTATCTCCAGCCAACCTGAACATATCATTAAATTTCCTTACTACAAAACTATCATTTGTAGCATTATCCATTGTGATGATGAAGATCTTATTTATCTCTCACTCCTCTAAACACACTAGAAGATATAGCTTTATGGTCACCTATGTTCTTAAAAATTCAATGATGACCTTTTCTAATTGCTAAATAGAATCAATGAAATGAGCAATGACTACCATGTAACTAACTTCAGTGGTGGGAGCAACCCATATATATGGTGTTAAGAACAATCTCTGCTTGTTCTAGTCAATAATATTCTTCATTGTAGCCGTCCTCTAAACCTATATCTTAGAGATGTCTTTTGTGGCTGTTCACTCAAAATGAGACTTGCAAAGTTGAACTTTACTAGTAAAATGCCTCCAAGCTAAACTGTCTATGAAGGCATGCATATGGTTATTCACCTATATATTACCAATAACTTATTAATTAGATAAGACATTTTCATAAACCTTTCCTAGCATAAGATGTTAACTAGAACAAGCAGAGATTTGCAAGAATATTCTTCATTGTTGATTTGTTTGTTGCTTCTTATACTTTGTTATACTTTGTGTTGCCTGCATGATCCTAGATACTTCTTCATATCGGAGGTGCCACAGGTTATTACCCAAGCCATATACAATAATGTTAAGACATTGGAAATTTACTAATTTATAAAGATATTAATCAATTGATAAATTAATATTTATTGATTTATAGCGAAAATTGATTTTTGCATCATAATTTTTAAAATTTTCTTCAAAGTATGTTATATCAAAAAGTTAAAATAATCTACTTGTGAAAATAGCATGCATGAACTCAAATTTATGATGAATAATCATAGCTATCACAACATCGTCTATGTGAATAACATACCATACTATCTAGATACAAATAATTTTTTTTTAGACATTTAAAGTTATATTACCAGTATTAATTATTTATTATGATCCTACAATACATATATATATAATTTATATCATTATTTATTTATGTTATTATTGGAACCATATTGTATATGGAAATTTCAAAAAAAAAAAAATCTTATTATTTTATCATTTTTTGTCACAATTTACATTGACCCAACTCAGAAAATGACCGATTTACCATATTTTGGATAAATAATCTCATAGTCTTGGATCTCCATTCCGAGGAGAAATATGGAAACGTGACCCATAATGTTTGGATTCTAGAATGAAAAATGACACCGCAAAACCCAAAGACAAGATACAGTACTTCAAAGAAGTTGAATCAAAATAAACATAGCTTCTTAATTATGTTATCATTCAAAATAATATATAAGAACTAGTCAATAAACTCTAAAGACATGTAAATATAATATTTTTTGGATTAAGTGATTAAGTGATATATATATATATATCTCCACGTAATAATGTTGTTACTATTCATGAGTTTGGTTCTTAGGTGAATGATTTTATGTGGCAGAATTGTTCCATTTTCTTTTGAGTTAAGCGTATAATATTTTTTCATTCCCACCAATAGAATAGAATAGACATTTAAATTGTACAACTATAATTAGCAATCGCGTATTATATGTGAAAATAAATAAAGTAAACGCAAAATATAGTTGACAAACACATTTTGCGAAAATGAAATCATTTGATTTGACCACGATGGCTAAACACGTTAGATTGTTGAGCAGTCGCTACAACTTAGCAGCCGCACCTATTTTATTGTCAATTATGTTAGATAAATTATTTTCAAAAATCTCTTACTTGTAGATAAATTATTTTCAGTATTATCATTTTGACTTTGACTAGACAATAGGGTAGTTGGTCACTCTGCATTGGCTTCTATATTACATCAACAAATCGGCCTTTCAGATTAGGTTAGGCGACCTATAAAAAACTTTAAGAACCCATCGAGTTTGTTTTATTTGGTGGCACTCTATTGGAATAAGTAACAAAACAAAATAACTATTTAAAAATTTTTTAACCACAAATCCTTTGGTAATATTTAATCAGATTTACTCACAGTTTTAACAACTTATTGATTTAAATAATATTTAATTTTAGTCTTTATCATGTTTGTTAGATATACAAATATACAAATACAACTATATGCAACTATGATCTACGTTAGAATTTATACTCAAAACTTCTTACCTCTCTTCTCATCATTTACACATCTCGATATCCGTTCGGTTTCGATTCGGTTTTAAGTATATAAGAACCATATGGATTATATGATTTTTGGTTTGATTTCGGTTCAGTTGTGATACTTTTTTATCAATTTACTTGAAAATATTGAAAATACTCAAAATATATAAATATCCAAAATAATAAAAGAAAGATTTTTAAAATAAAAATAACACACCTTATTTTATTATTCTATCTAAAACTATTTGAAAAATATACGTAAATATTTAAGCTACTCAAATACATCAAAAAAGTAACAAAGAAAAAATTGTTAAATATACTCGAGTAATCCGGACATACCGAACCTCAGACCAAAATATCTACGAACTAATTTATTTTTTGGGTATTTAGGTACCCGTTTGGTTCTCAGTTTGGTTTCATTTTAGTTCTGATTCTTCGGTTCTACAAATCGAATATCCATTCAGCTATTTTAACAAATCAATTCGGGTTTGTTTTCATATATTTTTGGTTCGATTTCGGTTTAATTCTCGGGTTCCGGTTATAATACCCAGCTCATCGCACCTTAATAAACAATTTATGTTGCTACATCTTGAAAACATAGTATTCTCTTTTTAAAACTGTTACGAACAGTTTAACTTTTGTTCCTTCTTAATTATTATCTGCTTATTAAAGGTTAGTCTGTCAGCTAACTTCTGTTCCTTTTTTATTATGCCTGCTAAATAATGTTTCTGTAGTCAAATTTAATTTGAAGATAAGTAGATTCTAAAATTTGAAATGGTAGGAACTTTTTCTTATAAAATATCACCGCACCAATTTGATAGGTTTCCCTTGTAGAGTAGAGAGAAAAACCCAACTTTATTGATATCAAATGAGTTTGTTACAGAGAATTGCCATAAACGAGATAATGAGCTACGTGTGAGAATCCTCTTTATATACAGAGCCTTCCTCTAACAACTTTACAGCCACGAGACTAACTTCACAACCTCCTCTCATATCCAATAGCTCCTTGCCACGTCATCTATTAACTCTGTGCTCCCTCTCTAATGCTTATCAATACTTCCCCGTTTGAAGACAGCTTGTCCTCAAGCTGTGAAGTAGCTACTTATGCTTCTTAGATGCTTAAGTTGATGTAACTCTATCTTATGTCTCTCTTGTGCTCCATTTCCTTCACTCGCGAGTCACAACTTGCTTCTAAGTTGAATTCGCCATATGTGTAACTGAATCCTAGTAGTCTCATTATGGTCATATAACAAATTCTCCCTAAAAATAACTAGTGTGTACAAAACTGAATAGATCTCTTGCGGGTGAATAATTAAAAATATATAAAAAAATATATTAATGTAAAATATTAGATTGATAACCCGTATAATTTTGTCATGTATAATTAAAATCTGAATTACGACCCGTACATATATTTAAAATTTATAAGAATATTATATCTTATTCATTATCTATAAAATAATTATTCATATCTTAATTAAAATAATTTAATGATGTAAATAAATTAGATTTTGGAAATTGACAACTCAAATAATTATGACATATGTAATTAGATTTTAAATTACGACCCGCATAGATATATCAAAACAGATTTTAATATCATATGTTATTCATTACATATACAATAACAGATCATAAATTATTTCTACATAAATTTACAATATTTTTATCTTCTCATACTAATTTACCTTCGTCATGTTCTAGTTTATGACCCACATTAATATGTGGATGAATGAATAAAATCATATAAAAATGTATGGATGAAATATATTAGATTGTGAAACTGAAACCCGTATACTAAATTATGACCCACATAATATATAGTGACATGTGTAATTAGATTCTATATTATGACTCACACAAATATTTGAATTTTATATGAATAACACATCTTATTCACTACACATAAAATAAGAAATCATATTCTATTAATCAAAATGTATTGATGTAGATAAATTAGATTTTTAAATTGACAATTGATATAATTATGATGTGTAATTAGATTCTAAATTGCGACTCGCACAAATATTTAGAACATATTTTAATACTATATCTTATTCGTTTCATAGAAAAATAACAGATTATATAATATTACTACGTTTATATCTTCTTATACTATTTTTTCTTACAAACGTTAATATATTAGCATAATAACACTTACAATATAATTTGCTCTAACCCTAACTAATAAAAAAATGGTTCATACATTATTTAATTTGAGAAATCCAAAAATTGGTTGTTGTAGAACCTAACATCACGTATAGTGGAATATTATAAACATATGACATTGACTTTTCATTAATTATTTTCAAATTTTGGTTTATTTTCTTAAAAAATTGATCATTTATAATCGGAAAACTATGTCGTAATGGTCTTTAAATTTTTTGAAATATGATTTATTTTTCTTTTCCTGTTATGTTATTTATTTTATATTTTTTTCATAATCCTTATTTAGATATAAAGTTCTCATTTTTTTTTTTAATTTTGTAAATTTTGAGAATTGTCACAATCTTAGTTAACAAAACACATGACATAATTTCGTGGGTTATAATTATGCTACTGGTCAGAACTCACTTTTGAAATATGACTTCTTTTTCTTTTTCCGTTAGGTTGTTTTTTTTCCTTTTCTTCTAATCCTTATTATATAAAATTGGGAAAATGACACAGATACAATTTTTTCATAAAATTGTTCCACGCGTGCCATCAA
>OVAF01004259.1:0-10358 GCA_900406245.1 Odontarrhena argentea
TTTGAATCAAATAGACCTCGGGCTGTGCTATTTGAAGGCCCACCAGGTTAGCACACGTAGAGTGCATTTGCAATTCATTCTTCTTTGTTAAAACCAAAGTTTGAATCTGATGTCTTTGAACTCTGACCATAGGAACTGGGAAGACATCTTGTGCGCGTGTTATTGCTAATCAGGCGGTGAGTAGTTGACAACTTCCAAACTCTTTTGAACCTTTCAATTCTTTGAATTTTGGGTTTCACCTTTTTGCAATTTATCATCAGGGCATACCGTTACTATATGTGCCACTTGAAGCTGTAATGTCTAAGTACTATGGTGAAAGCGAGCGGCTTCTTGGGGCTGTGTTTTCACAAGCAAATGAGCTCTCTGATGGTGCAATTATATTCCTGGATGAGGTTGAAGAAAAGATGTTTCTTTCTCAGTCTTATCCTTACTCTTTACCAATATGACTATGAGTATGATTTGCAAAGTTTTCATGTCCACATTCCAGATTGATGCCTTTGCTATATCTCGTGATAGTGAGATGCATGAAGCAACACGTAGAGTTCTGTCAGTACTACTCAGGCAGGTGAGTCTCAAAAGTTCCAAGATCACAGAACCCCAAGAGGTTAGAAATTGCCAATATGATAAATCTACTTCTATGGTTTTTGCAGATTGATGGATTTGAACAGGACAAAAAAGTGGTGGTGATTGCTGCAACCAATAGAAAACAAGATCTTGATCCCGCTTTGATCAGGTAAGCAATAAAACCTTTCTGACCAGTTTAACTTGTGGCTGCAGCATCCTGACCAGTGTGTTTGTATGTTCAGTCGGTTTGATTCCATGATCATGTTTGGCTTACCGGATTTACAAACCCGTCAAGACATCATTGCTCAGTACGCAAAACAACTTTCGAAGCCTGAACTAGTCCAGCTTGCTCAGGCCACAGAATCGTAAGAGTTCTTTGTTTTCTTATTTCATGTAAAAGTTTGAAATTTTGATCAGTTTCTATGAATCCATAGTGAATCATTTTGTGCGGTTTTAATCGGTTATGCAGAATGTCAGGCAGGGATATTCGAGATGTGTGTCAAGGAGCAGAACGAACATGGGCTTCAAAGGTTAAACCGAATTTCATCTTCTACACTTAGTTATTATATGTTCCACGTCTGCAGATCGTTAAACTTTTGCATTATTGGACAGTTGATTCGTCAAGCAAAAGCCAGTGGAGAACAAAAAATCACTCTTCCCCCAATACAAGAGTACTTGAATAGCGCTGAATCTCGGCGCCAAGCACTTCTTAGTGTTAGAGAGCAGAGAGAGCAAAACATGGCTCCCCGTTACAGGAAACCTCTGTTAGATTTTGAGTGACAATTGCATTGACACACCATTACTTAGGGACAATTACTTATAGAATAGTCTTATACAGAAAAAAGACAGTTTCTTTTGTTCTTTATATTTGACTCCTGTCAGGTTTTAAGATTTAAGGATGTTGTTACCGACAATCATGTCAAGTTGGAGTAACAGCTTTGTTGTATCTATTCTTAAAGATTTAAGGATGTTGTTACCGACAATCATGTCAAGTTGGAGTAAACAGCTTTGTTGTATCTATTCAACTTATAACTCTGAGTCTTTTGTTAGCCAGCAACAGCAAGGGCTTTGTTATGAAACATTTTTGTAGTTTAACATAATAATTGATTTATTGTCAAATTCACCGGATATTAATCTGTTGAAGGCCTAAATATTTAACGACCGCAAAACGACATCGTATTGAAGAACCCGAAGTACATTAGTTATCGTTGGGGACTCTCTCTCTGACCCTTCTCCCAAGGTAAGTTTTCTCGGCCTGTTCGATGGTTTCCGCCGGCGAGGCGCCTCCGCCGGCGTCCCCAGATCCGCCTGATCCGTCGCCGCAGCTGCCTTCGCTCGCAGATTTTCCCCCTCTTCCGAACTCCGCCTCGTCCGTCCGACGTAACTCCAAATCTTCTCCCAAGTCAGCTGCTACTAACCTGGTGCCTCTGCCCTCAAATCTCACCAGTAATTCCGGATCTGCTTTACCAGTCCCCGATAATTCCGGCTCACCTAGATCTGCTATGGCTGATCCAAAAGATTCCGACAACCCGATCCCCACCAATGGAGCTCCGGTGGTCCCCAACGCACAACCTAGTAGCAGCCAGACTGCTGCTGAGGCTCCTTCTTCAAACTCTTCGCCTGTCGCCTCCAAATCTGGATCCCCTGTCCCAGCCTCTATCACTCCCAACTCTTCTACCACTCCTCCTCCAGCGGGGGGAAAGCCTCTCAAGCCACCCACAGCAACATCTTCCACTTGGGCTTACAGACTCAACCCATCCAGAGAGGCAAGCTATGACGAGCCCACATACCTTGAGGACGGAACTCCGAAAGTTATCATCCCATCTGCTGTCATCCGCAAGACGTCGGAATCCTGGAAGGAATTTCTTCTTGGCCGTTTCTGTGGGGCTGCTCCTCCAATCTCCAGAATCTTAACGGATCTCTCCCCCATTTGGGGAAAATTTGGGAAACTTTTTGTTCACAGGGCTGGACCAAACGCTTTTCTCTTCCACATTTCGAACGCCTCTACGAGGCAATGGGTGCTGGATGTCGGCTTATGGCAAGTCTCCAAATGCAGTCTTGTTGTCACTCGCTACTCCCCATCAAATTCAATCCAAAACTTCGACCTGGTGTCAGCTCCGATTTGGGTCACTCTCTCCAACATTCCCTCGGAGATGTTCTCGGAGGAAGCTGTCCTCCATATTGCTAGGGGGGTGGGAAAGCCCGTGACTCCTCAAAAGCCAGTTCTGGACTACTCCAATATCGGTGAAGCAAAGCTACGTGTGGAGATCTACCTAGCTGACAACCTCCCCCCAGAGGTTATGGCATCAGATGAGCAAGGGAATGGAGTTCGCATAAAGGCCTCATACCCGAATCTCCCCTTCAAATGCTCTATTTGCCACTTTTTCGGTCACGCTAATTCCCGATGCCCTCGTGCCCAGCAAACCTCGAAGAAAGGAAAGGCTGTTCGTTCGGAGGCGAGGCCCACCCCTGATCCCACCACTACTTCAGCCCCTGCTCCCGCTCCCGCTACCGCCCCCGCTCTGTCTGACCCTGCTCCTTCAACCCCTGCCCCTCCGTCAGCACCCTCAACCCCTGCCCCTCCGTCACCTCTTGGGACAAACCCTCCCTCTGTCACACAACCTAGACTCCCGAACACTGGCCCAGTTCCTCAGCCCAGTTCGGTTAATGGGCCTCCTCTCATCAGTTTAGGCCCGGTTCAGCAAACCACTTCAGCCCAATCTCTACTCGCCTCCTTCATTGGGCCTTATTCCTTGGCAGGATCTACTGATCTTCATAGTCTGCCTAAGACGCTCACTCCTTGTCCTCCTTCCATCCCGGATTCATCAAGTCCCGCAGCTACCAATACCATCTGTCCCCAAGCGGAGTTGTGTGAGACATCACCTCCGCCGGCTTTCACTCCCTCCCAAAACCCCCCTCCAAACCTCCTTCACCTCATTCCGTTCTCTCCTCCACCTCTGCAAGCCGTCGCCCCAAATGCTAAACAACACCTCCCAGAAGATTCTGACTCCTTGACTGGTGACTTGGCTACAGCTAAGAAGCTCATGAAGAAACGGGAAGCTCTCTCAAAGACCGCTGCACCGACCATCCAAACCTCTCACTCTCTCGTTTCTCCTTCTGTTGGTGGGACCGCTACCACTGACTCTGGCCGGGGAGGCCATTAAACTCTCCACCTTTTGCTGTATATATATGCAGATCTTTTGTTGGAATGCTCGGGGTTTGAATAACCGTATCCGTCAGCAGCAGTTCCGGTCCATTTTGCAGGACTATTCGCCCACTATTGGGGCCTTTTTGGAGACTCACATCACTCAAGAACCAGGAAATTCCTTCTTAACACGGCTTCTACCAAATTGGAAGAGTGAAGACAATTTCATCCCTCAGGAATCAGGCCGTATTCTAGTCTTTTGGGACCCCTCTCTCTCTGTCTTCATTTATCACAAATTTACCCAAGCGATTGCTTGTGGCGTCTTTGATCCTTCTACTAGATCTTATTTCACTGTTTGTTTCGTTTACGCTTCAAACTGCCTTGTCCTTCGCAGGAACCTTTTGCAGGATATAACGGATCTTCAGGCCAATCCTTTAGTTGCTTCACGGCCATTCTTGATACTTGGAGATTTCAACCAAATGTTATCGCCAGCAGACCACTTCTCTATCCCTCAAGTTGCACCTTCCACTGCTGGAATGGCTGATATGCGCCACTGCCTATCTCAGACCCAACTAAAGGACATCTTAACGCGGGGTGCTCTGTTCACTTGGTCCAACAAGAGGCCTTCTGCGCCTGTCCTGCGTAAGCTGGATAGGGCCCTCGTAAACGATGCTTGGGAGCAGGCCTTCCCGTCCTCCTATGCTATCTTTGATCCACCGGGAACTTCTGATCATTCTCCCTGTATCATTCAGATGGCCACTGCGGTAGCTCCTGCCAAAAGCCTCTTCAAATTCTTTCTCCACGAAACACTTCATAGGACTACCACATTCTGCTGGAAGAATATTGGAGTACTCCAGGGCTTTTTGGTACTGCTCAGTTCTGCCTCGCGAAGAAGCTTCAGGCTGCAAAAACTTGTATCAAAAGTATTAATCATCGGCATTTCAGTAACATCCAACAAAAGGTGAAGGAAGCTCAGGCGGCTTTAGATAATATTCTACGAGCCCTCCACTCCACCCCATCTCAGGCCCTCTTCGACAATGAATCACGAGCTTCTGACCTGCTTAATCTTTACTCTTTGGCTGAGGAAAAATTCATCAGGCAGAAGTCTCGCATCCGCTGGCTTGAAGCTGGTGACTCCAACACGAGATACTTCCACAGATCTCTACTCCAAAGACAGGCCCGCAATCGCATTGTCTACCTTCGGAAAGACGACGGCTCTAAAGAATTTGACCCCCTGCGGATCAAATCAATGGCCATCACCTATTTTGAATCCCTTTTGGGACAGTCTAATGCTGATATCTCGCCCGCGACGCCCGAGACGATCCGGGACCTTTCTGGGTCCACCTGCTCCTAGAGTGTGAAGGCCCGCCTTGAGAAGATTCCCACCGCTGAAGAGATCAAGTCAACTGCCTTCGCCATGCCTAAGTCAAAAGCGCCAGGACCTGACGGCTTCCCTATTGAGTTCTTCCTAACCTCCTGGGACCTTGTCGGGTACTCAGTCATCGCTGCTGTTCAAGAATTTTTTACTTCTGGGAAACTCCTAAAGAAATTTAACGCCACTGCGATCACTCTGGTGCCTAAATCAGCAACTGCGGACTCAATGAGGAACTTTAGGCCTGTAGCGTGCTGCAACACAATTTACAAAATCATCTCCACTATTTTGGAAAACAGGCTCAAGGATGCCCTACCTGATTTTATTCTTCCCAACCAAACGGGTTTCTTAAGAGGACGCTTATTAGTGGAAAACGTACTCCTTGCTACAGAGATCATGCATGACTCCCACAAATCCTCAGCCCCGACCAGTGGATGCCTCAAGATTGACCTCGCTAAGGCCTTTGACAATATTGATTGGTCCTTTATCCTTAATTGTCTTACCGCGCTTGATTTTCCTACTTCTTTTGTAGGGTGGATTGCTGAATGCATAACAACTCCCTCCTACTCGATAGCTTTGAATGGAGAGCTTGTGGGTTACTTCAAAGGGAAAAAAGGCCTACGGCAAGGAGACCCCATTTCCCCCTATCTCTTTGTTCTTGCCATGGATGTCCTCTCGTGTCAACTCAATCAGGCTCTTGATAATGGCACCTTTGGAGGGCACCCGAACTGTTTGAGTCCTAGAATCTCTCACCTCAGCTTTGCAGACGATGTCCTAATCTTCTTTGACGGCTCCAGCTCTTCTCTAGACGCAATTATCAGGCTGCTGGATGACTTCTACCTGATTTCGGGGCTAGGACTCAGTAACATAAATCAAATCTGTTCCTGAGTGGTGATAACCAGACCCTAACTGCAACCTACTCCACAGTCCATGGACTTTCTCCTGCAGTCTTCCCCGTTCGCTATCTAGGACTGCCTCTAAGCGCATCAAAGCTAAACACTTCTGATTTCCAGGTCCTTTATGATAAAATTTCAGGGAAGTTGAATTCTTGGACAACCAAATCTCTCTCTTTTGCGGGCCGATTACAATTACTGAAATTAGTGGTATACGGCCACTTGAATTTTTGGTTTAGTGCATTCATTTTTCCAAAATCTTCTCTACGCAGGCTGGAATCTCTTTGTAGTTCCTTCCTTTGGAATGGGGTCCCAGGCAGTGCGAAAGGGGCGAAGGTCTCATGGGATGGGGTCTGCAAGCCGCTGTCTCATGGTGGTCTGGGACTACGAAAGCTCGTTCAATGGAATCAAGTCTTTGGGCTGAAGCTGCTTTGGATGATATTCATGAAGAGCGGATCCTTATGGGTAGGCTGGATTCGTACAAACCTCATAGGGACCCGAAACTTCTGGACTTTGAAACCAATCATTAGTTCCTGGCAATGGAGGAAACTTCTGAAGCTTAGAAGCCTGGCTGCTCGATTCCTGAAATCTAACGTTGGCAATGGATCATCCACTTCTTTCTGGTTTGATTTCTGGTGCCCCTAGGGCCCTTAATTCAACTCTCAGGTCCATCAGGCCCTATACACTTGGGTATCCCGCTTTCTTCTACAGTAGCCGAGGCAGTATCTGAGGGTGATTGGCGCTTCAATGGCTCTCGACGCTCGCGGCGCAGCTCATTTCGGAACTCGGTTAATGCTCTTGCACCGCCTTCTACAACTTCAATGCAGGACACGTTCTTTTGGTCAGAGGATTTCACAATCAGGAAACCGTTCATTAGCGCAGACACTTGGGAAGGCCTCAATAATTTCGGATCAGAAATGCCTTGGGCAAACATGGTGTGGTTCAAGGGACGGATTCCTAAACACACTTTTATCACTTGGTTAGCGGTTCTTAATCGCCTGGCTACTCGAGACAGACTTCATGCTTGGGGAATCTCCACAGATTCTTCTTGCATTCTTTGTGGTACCTCTCCGGAATCCGCCTCCCACATCTTCTTTGCTTGTCCCTACTCCCAGGACATCTGGGCAGCTTTCTCTCAACCATCACACCCCTTCCCAATGTCACTACAAGATATCTTAGTTTGGCTTCCAACAATTCCTACACCATTCGCCACAATTGTGAAACTACTCTTCCAAGCAACCCTCTACCTCATTTGGATCGAGAGAAATACACGGTTATTCAAGGGAACAAGTCGTCCAAGCCATTCACTCACCACCGAAGTCGGCAAGGTCCTAAAGAACAAACTCTCTGTCCTAGATCGTTTGAAGCTCGCCTCTACTAGTCCCGGTCCTACTCTGCGCTCAATTTGGTTTGCTAATTTTGAGATTTAATGCTGTTCCTACTTCTCCCCCTCTTACTCCTTTTCTTCCTTGGTCTCTTCCTTGGTTCCTTGTTGATGTGAGTCACATTGTCTAAAGTCTTATGGCCACACCATAGGCTGCTGTATTTGCATTTCGCTTTTGGTAATATATTTTCAACCTTTACCAAAAAAAAAAAAAAACGACATCGTACCATACTTAAAAAACTAGATTTGTGTCCTTTTGATTTGGACTGAAATGTCGTCTTCTTCTTCCTCGAACTAGAAGACCCTTTAGTCAAGGAATGTTTTGATTTGGCTGCATCAGTTTATATACCTTTTCATTTTTGGCTTAGAATTGTTACTTCGAATTTGATAGATTTGCTTTCTGTGTCCCATCTGAACCTGCTCAGAGTTTTTGGAGTGTAGGTTTCTCGAACGGGTATGTACTTGTAATGCCTAGAAGCTGTTCGACGAAATGCCGAAATGAGACTTTTTTTAACAATTTCTATTCGTTTGTATTTTCAGGGGTGGTGTGTTCTTCAGTCTTTGGATTGTATTGATAGGGAGCAGTCATGGATGGTAAGTGAAATGATTATGAACCTTTTTGGATTGTTCTTCAGTAATGTCTTTTGCTTCTAGATAGACCCTTTCTTCACATATCTCTGTGTCTGCATTTTTGTGAATGGGTGAACGAGAATGTAAACTGAGAAGAACCGACTCTTTTTGTCAGCTTAATGACATGGAAATCAAATCTCATTTTACAAATGCATAGGCTCTTTGCGGGTCAAAATGCTATCAAGTTCGTTGATATTTTGTTCATATGATGTATAACTTGTTCACTTGTGCATGGAAACTAAATTAGTTCTTTATAATGATTGATTTTGAGATCGCCTGGTGATAAAAGTTTTGGAGTCCTTGTATTAGTACGTATATGGAAAAGTTGTAATATTGGTGGTGGATTCTTGTAGTTGATTCACAAACAATGATGGAGGAGACCATACTGGTCGGTGACGATCTGATGATAGGTCCTCCATCTCCTGTCATCCCTCCTGAAATTGCTGCACATGTGCTTGAAGGTGTTGAATTATGCGATGGGATTTTGAGGAATCTCTTCCTATGTAAGTCTCTGTTTTGTCATTATCAAGCCTATCTCTCTTTGGTTTCGTTTATATATATTGTTTCTTCTGTTTGGTTCTAGGCTTACAAATCAATGATATTGAACCATTTTGCCAAGATGAGCTTGCCTTGTATCGACAATGTGCTGAAAAGAGGGTAATATTGTCTCTTTCCACGTTAACTATCTGCTCAGATTATGTTTCTATTAAGCTTTGTTATATCTCATATCCATGTTCTTGTAATCCTTCTCTAGGACAAGGTATTGAGAGTAAGGCTACAAGAGAGCGAACACAAGTTAGGATTGTCTATGCCTATCGATCTTGCTAAAGAAAGGATTGCACAGCTTGAAGCTGAAGCCACATCACTAGAGAGGTGCTCTTTCTCAAGCATTGCAGTGATGCAGACACAGTTTCATATTTTAATTTTCTTGTCTGGTATAATCATTATGAGAATAGTATGTGTCACAAACTCTCTTCTTCAACCAATACTTTAATATGTGTATAATCAGGCACTTGATTCTAGCAAGTGGAGCTGAAGGAATTGAAGGATTTCGCCAGAGATGGAGTTTGCACGGTCGGATGACGGATACCAAGTACTGTAACAATTCTAACCGTGTATAAAAACAATGAGATTAACATGCAGAATGAAACTAAGAAACCTTCCCAGACTTTGCTGTTTACATAAGTCATATTATCATACATGTGCTGGAATTTGTTTAATATGGGTCACTGATGATGTTGCAGGAAAAGACTAGAGTCACTGAAGCAGGGAATGGAGAATAGGAAAAAGGAGGATGAGCATTCAGTGAAGCAGGGAATGGAGAATAGAAAAAGTGTGGATGAACAAGTTCAATCCCCAAAGCCTTCGACTTGGAAAAGATGGTTCTTTTGGTGAAGTATTTGTAATTTTACCATCTTGCTCCAGGAAGAATCATACTTTCTCAAAACTAATACAGTTGTGTTGCAGATGCTTCCCAAGGTGAATCATTCATTTGGATCATAAGAGTTCATAATAATTCTTAATTCAGCAATAGAACAGAGTATATGTATATTCAACTTTATTCAAAAAACAAAGAACAAACATAATGCTGATCTTTTAAATTGGAAGACAAGTTAGTCTTCACAACGCTAGACTAATGAAGTATAGAATGCAACAAAACAATTTCTCATATTTGGAAAGAAAAACCGGCGTGAGTGAAAAAGTGACACAACAAAGCCCTCAATTCTCGCTCATAAACCTACAAAACTCTCCTTTACAGAAACTTCAATGTTGACTTGTATAGTATATATATTGTACGGGGATTCTTAAATGACGGAGACAACTTTGTGGTTGATGGTACTATCACCAATGAATGTGAGAAAGTTCTTGGAAATGGCATGACGACGATAGAAACACTTTAATCTGTCAAATATTTCTTCTAGAACTGTTTCGTCGGTTCCAATGGATATCCTCACCCAATTCTCTGCCCCTAGAGCCACTCCTGATAGATTCCAACAAAATATGTATCTATATAAGTAAAAAACTATGTATAATCATTCAAAAGTAAACTGGATCCCTAGTACCTTCAAAGATAGTAATAAACGAGATCAATACCTGGTATCAGGACGAGACTCTCCTCACTAACTAACTTGGAGCAGAAATCAAAGTCGTTCTTGATACCATCCAACATTGAAGTGTCAAGCTTTACCTGCACAACAAACCGTTTGTTATTTCTATATCTATTATAAGCTATGATATACGGTATGTAGATCATCAATTTTTTTCCAAAACTGAAAATGAAGATCCAAAACTGAAGTATATATCTAGAATACGTATATATACTAGATAGCTAGACCTGAGGTAAAGAAAGTACCCATAAGTAAGAACAAG